>JAQZBX010017355.1:22248-35754 GCA_029593785.1 Cabassous unicinctus | reverse complement strand
GCTCGCAGCGAGCCACGGTTATCAGTGAGGGGGTCACAGCAGGTTGGCAGCTTGACACGGGGCGTCCGAGGGCACCAGGTACCAGCGAGGAGAGCCACTTCAGAGACACTCCCCGGGGAAACACTTCCCGCTGCCGCGTGTGGGTGGCGATTTTCTCATCTCCACATTGAATCAGCTCGGATCGCAGTATCAACATACTTCACGATGGCAGATTTTGTTTCACCAAGTTTGCTTTAAAATGAAGCCACATTTGACCCTCACGCATGGGTTGGTCACCCCTTTACTAAATTTTCATGTGAGGTAAATTAAAGACTTGTTATTTTTGGAAAAAAATAATCTTTACCAGGGTTGACTGCTCCTGGCCATGAGCTCATATTAGATTTTAGTTAACGAGGCTTTATAGAAATATTTTTGTTTTTGACTAAATTTCACTTTAAAGGGCAAATGATCTGAACAGGGCCTGAAAGTGCGGCTTGAGTTTTGGCTGACTGACGGGTCTTGGTGTTCCCTATTCCTTGCCTGCTCCTTTCTTTTTCTGGAAATACTGTCTCTATAGCTTGGCATGTTTGGGTTTATCTGAGAAAGTTTTAGAAACCACTTGGTTACAGGGAGGTATTTTAAACACTGGCTTATTTGTCAGGCCACAGTTGGGCAGAGTAGCCAAAGCCAGAACCTGTGGACATTACTTCTGAATATACAGTGCAGTGTGCTTGATTTTTCCATGGGAGACACTGGTATTCCATGGAATGTGAAGTTCTAAGTAATAAATTAATAAAGTTACTGTAATCTTTAGGGGAGAGAGTGTGGTCTAATTGAAAGAACATATAAAGCCTACTGAGCATTCAGGCTGAAGAGGGATATAGAAACAGACACGAGCACTACCAGAGTAAAAATAATTGAAACTGTTTATATTTGGCTGTGGAGTGGGTTGTGCCATTTAATTTTTTTTTAAGGAGTTACTGGGGATTGAACCCAGGACCTCGTACATGGGAAGCAGGCGCTCAACCACTTGAGCTACTTCTGCTCCCTTGGGGCATTTAATTTTGATGGGTATATTTATCACTCCAACTGGTTTGCTTATGCTGCCAATGACTAGATTTGCTTTTCAGTAACTTTCAATAATCATAACTTCCACTTACTGAATGCTACCATGTACCAGGCACTGTGCTAAGCATCTTACATGAATCAATTCCGTTTGATCTCCCTCGCCCATGAGGACAGGGTATTACTATTTCACTTTGACAGAAAACGGAGGCACAGGGAGATTAAGTCATTTGCCCGAGATGCACAGCTGAGAAGTGGCAGGCTGCCATGTACCTCAGGAGGTCCCCTTTCCTGGGCAGGAATCGGGGCCACGCAAACAAGAGTGGGTGCAGCTCCCTGGGGAAAATGGGCGCTCAGTTTTCCTGCCTCTTAGATTTGTTGATGAGTAAGGTCTTTGCCTTCAAAGGTAGATGACCCTATGCCTCACTGACTCACAGGACTCATAGGTCCTGGCACAGTGAGAGGAAGGAACGGAGATAAACAAGTGGTTGTTGACAACTCACTGGCCTCCTGAGGAAAATCTCTAACACTTCTCTCTCTTTTACACCTTCTCTCTCTCTCCCCCCCTGCCCTTCTCAGATGACGAGGATTAGAGGAGAATGTTCCAAGGAAAACATGAGGTATGACGCTAATATAATAAGGCTTATTTTTAAAACAAACACATCAGGAGTTATATATCCAAACAAATGTGATCCCTTTCTAAGCAGTCATTGTAGAAGGCTATAAACTTATTCCAACGATGCTGCCGTTGCTTCATACAGCTTTGGAATTTTCCTTTTGCAACTGCATCCAGAGCCAATTTTGAAACATGCAAGGAAGACAGTTATGTTTCATGGCCACACCTTGGTTCAGTTCAGCTGTGGTATTCGATTTCCTCAGCTCTAGCCTCTATCTTATCCATCAGATTCGGCTTGAAATGACTTTTGGCCTCTTTTAGGAACAAACTCACTGCTAAAGGGTGAAGATTTGCTTCTGCAATAATAATCACCATTATGTGTCCGGAGCTTGGAGCACGTGAGCTGTGGTGGCTCCTTCCGCGGGCTCTTAGCTCATGGAATGCTCAGGCATACGCCTTATCTTATTTGGATTCAAACATAAGCAACATCATTCTGCATCACAGATGACTGTGATAAAAATTTGTGCTGTCTTTCAGAGGTAGGGTTCGGAGAATTCAGCATGGCATTTTTCCATTTTTCCTCAATTCTGGCTGATACAAAAGGGGAAGAAGTGGCAAGGGCTTGAAATGCTACTCCTTTGGAGTTGACTTCTCCAGCAGTTTACACTTCATTATCTTGCTCCTTTTCAAGATAAGAAAAGAAGGCTTAAATGCTGTTAAGGTTGGACTTTGTTTTCACTCGAAGTATTTTACTGATCACACTATAAAGCTAATTAACTGCAGGGGAAAATCTGGAATTGTGAAATATACTGCTTTCTTCCTCTCTCAAGATCCAATTTAGTATTTCAGGGGTCACTGGTGTGGTGGCACTGCCCTTCCCCTAAGTCTGATCATAATGCTGCATATAAATTAGGCCCTGAAAATAAAGCGTCTCTAGATTTCCCCCCTACTTCCCTTTGTGGAAGGATATAAAAATCCAAATCCACTCTAACCTGTGTCATGGTTAGGTATTTTTTTTGGCAGTGATCACCATCATTACAGATAAAGCAACTGTGGCTCAAGGGAGGGGCAGCATCGTGCATTAGGGTCCCACGGGCAGGAGGCAGGAGCACCTCCGTTCAACACCGGCTGACCCCGCACAGGGCTCCTCCCGTCCCACCCACCGCCCAGTGCCCCCCTGCCGCGTGCAGTCAGGGATCCAAAGTGCAGCCTGCAAGGTGCACAGGCCCGGCTGTGCTTCTCAGTTCCGCTGTGCTTCTCAGTCCCTCTGTAAGGGATTCATCTTATTTTTGCAACTGTCCTGGAAATGTGAAATTATTTCCAAGTAAAAAGTTGAATGGTAAAAAAGTAATTTACTTTGGGATCCTGGAGGCCAAGAAACATAATGCAGCCAGTACTCTCAGCGAGTCCCACTGCAAAATCATCCACTGCAGTACTGTAGTGCTGGGTTTATTCCTTCCCTGCACAGCTACGGAGCGTCTGCAGAGAGCCCTGTTCCAACAGGGAGCAAGGCAGACGAGGTCCCTGCCTTGGGGACGATGCTTTGTGTGACCCCACATCCAAACAGATATGCCAAGTGTTTTGAAAAGACGCACACATTATTCTTCAATCTGGTTTCTTACATTTGAGGTCCAAGGGATTTAAAGAAAACGTTAGTGAAGTCATTTAAGTAGGTGTAAAAAGGTACCATATGCACTACTGGTAACAGAAGATTTAGAAAAGAGAGTGGAAGAGGCAGCCAAGGATTACCAACGATACAGCTGACTTGGGTAAGTAGAGGGAAGTGATTTCTAAAATTTTACTTTATAAATGTAACAAGGTATTACACTACTCTTTATCTACCACAAAGGAATAAACGTCACCATTATCATATATTACTTTCACTTAACTGACAAGACACCTAAACCCCTGGACTGAGCTCCGTCAGGGCAGGGAGAACGTCGTCGTCACTTCTGTACCCAGAGTTGGGCCCATGCTGGGCGCAAACTCCACGCTTAGAGAAGAGATGGAACGTGAGCACCTCCTGTTTTAGGAACCAGCTTCACTTTTTTTTTTTTAACGTGAAGAAGAGACTGAAACGAAATTGCAATGAAGGAATCTGTGCAAACAACCTATAGTTTACGTAGAGCTTTATAGAGACTCATAGGCATAGGAGGCGACGACTGATTTTGAATACCTTGGCGCACTGCGCACTGGGCATCCATAGATTATAAAAGATCATAAAAGCTGAACTCAATCGAAGCCTTGCTAAAAGCTGATGCCGGTGGCCTAGATAATTTCAATGAAGCAAAGATCTAATACGTAGTAATTCTGTCAGCAAATGATTAAAGGTTCTTAGCTTAAAATGCAAAAAGTATTTATTGTTATGATTCAAAACTTGAGTATGCTACCTTATAACTTTTAGCCTCTAATAAATAAAACATCTGTTCTTAATCCATCCTTATAAAAAGAGAAGAAGGAGAGAAAAGAATGAAAGAAAAATGGAGACAAATGTTGCCATGTAGGCTGACTCCTACCGCTAGAACAATGTTTTATCTTTACTGCTATGAAAACAGAGTTGACCACAGTTTTAAGATTTTTCTTGGATGTCCATTTTTGCTTTATCCTCTTCCATCTATTTTTTGCGAAGCCTATGTCTATTTATAAAGGGCAAAAGAGCCTTACAGGTTTCTTCAACACACTGGAAAGAAACAGTTGATTGCACAGGTCCTCAGTTAATAAGAGGAGTTATAAACTCTCTTGAATTCCACAAACAGAAGTGTCACCAAACTGGGAAGCACAGTATATTTGGCTGATTCTTATTGCATGCAAACTGGATGCTATTAGTCAGCAATATAGCTTAATACTTGTGTTAAGCACCTGTTATAGTCTGATTAATTATTTCATGGATAGAAGTTTAAGGAAACATTCCATTTTCAACTTTAAATGAAGTCTCATTTCATACTTAGGTCCACAAGCCAGGGTATGTATACAGGTAATGGAGACCAGACACAGAAATCATACTGAAAATAAATAAATGTAGTCTAAAAGCCAGGCAGGAACAAAGAAAGATCAAAGCAGCCCAAATAAGAAGGAAAAAAATATTTTCCTTTAGGATCCAAAGGAAGCTATCTACAAAAACATCATCTTTTAAGAAAACCTTGAGGTGGAAATCACTGGACTTCCCAGACTGGGCAGTTTCTGCATCTACAGGAGACGTTTCCTCCTGGCACAGCCTAGATGCTGTTGGGGATTCTGGCAAGCAGCCTCCAAAGGGTCTGGGGTCTGCCTTCAGGTCAGATTGTGCCTCCTCAGCAGGTGGCCCTCTTGTAGAGGGGATCTTCCCTGACCATTAGATGACACAAAAGCAGGGTTGGCCTCCTGGACAGAAACAAGAGGCAAAAGGCACATGCTGGTGGATCTCTCTGAAAACCCCACTGCCAGCCTCTTTACAATCAGAATGTGGGGCTGGAGCCCAGAAAACCGTGTGGCCACTCAGAGGCTTTCCCAAAGTTAACTAGCACAACTTGACTTTCTGTTTATACAGCAGTGAGCCTGCAAAGGATACTGAAGTGAGAAGAGAAAGCTGCTTAAGGGAGGAGCAAGATGAGATGCTTCCTAGGGTGTAGGGTAAGACCTAAACAAACTGAAATCAAACACTGTTTATTTTTGTTGCAATAACTTGAGATGAATTCCAAAATTAGTACAATGCACAACCACCGGAATGTTTTTATTTTTTGTACCCTCTACACAATCAACAGAAAAGCAACCCACTTCTCTTTCATTTAAATCATTTTGGCATTAAATGTGTCAGCCCGGGCTTCCAGACAGGGCCACCATAACCGACAGCTCTGAAGGACGTGCAGGAGGCACACCAAGTCTCTCCCCTACCACATACACCCTGACTGCAAAGGCCACGTGCTCTGCTTCCAGGGAACGCAGTGGATCATGCACATTAACTCTGCGGCCTCCTCAAATGCGATCAGCTTCTAAAGGTAGAGAAAAAATAGAAGAGCCCCATTTTCTGACTTGTGAGAGGGTCCAGTGAAAGGGCAGTGAAGCTCTGAGGTGTGTGGGTCAGGCGCTGTCGCGATGCAGCTGCCCTTTCCACCTGTCACAATAAAGCGACCAGAGCAGCCACAGACTGCGTAGCACGGGAGAAGGCAGGATGAGGCGCAGCGTCTAAGCATCGCCTAAAGTATTTTTGTCCTTCAAAAGCGCATCATTGAGATGCTATTTCCAGACCTTTCTTTCATGGAAAGGCAAGTATTATTTTTAAAAATAAGATTCTAGAGCCCATTTGATACATGCTACTCCTAACATCTGTAATCCGTGTTAGAAGAGCTGTAACTCCATGGAGTTAATATGCATTAGCACTGTGTTGTGCCATTTATAAAGTACTTTCACATATGGACATCAGGCTGCTTAATTTTCATAGCACTTTTGTGATGCACAGGACAATATTATTATTCCCACCTTAGAAATGAGGAAACTGAGCTAAGGTTACATCATATCACCAACACACACAGCTAGAATGGGACAGAGCTGGGATCATAACTGTTTGGCTCCAAATAAGTTCTCTTTCCAACGTGCAGAAGTTTTCAATTTTAGGAAAATAGTTTGGAGAAGCAGCTGTGAAAAATGTTCCAACGAAGATGCCAGTATCATAACTTTATGGTTTAAAAATGCAAAACATTAAATTCCATGAGTTGTATATCTTTAGGATGCTGAACTGAATATTTACTATGCTTGATTCCTGGGCTGCGTTAAATACACAATGATCAACAGATGTTCCAAAGAGATACTATTTATATGTATCTCTAAAAGAAGATACTATTTTGATAGAGTTAGCTCTAAACAAACAAACAAACAAACAAAACTCAAGCAAGAAGTAATGCTGCATAACAAGAGTTTGAGAGTATAAAGAACAGACATCTCCCCTATTAAAGAAGATATTATTAATCATTTGCTAGTTGAAGATCACTGTGGAGAAGAAATACAATTGCAGCATTCCAGCCAACTGAGTGCCATGCCAGCTTGACTCTGCAATGAAAGCTCCATGTAGCTACCCTCAAATATTAATCAGGCAGATGTCTGACTGCAAGAAAATAGTTTTTCGTGTACCATCTATAATAGAACACATTTACACAGATCCTTAAAGAGACAAGATACTTAAAGACATGTAAAAGATACTAGATGGCTTAGAGATATACAATTAGAATCTCTTAATTTTGTTCATATGCAAATTATCAATAAAAAAACACCCATAAACAACTATCATCCCCAAATAACTGACTTTTGACAAAAACTTCTTAAGTGAGAGAGATGCACTGACTCAGGGATTTCCAGCCAACAAACATGACTAAATATCTGACCTCAAATATTTTCTAAAATAATACATTGGTTGCAAATGAATAAATAAGAACTTGCCAAATCACAATTTTCAAAACAGCATTCTAACTACTGAGTAACACTCACTTCTTAGCCAACACAGATCTGCCTGCTTAAGATCAGTCCTGCTCCAGACTGGCTTCATCAGGGGACACACCTGAGCACCTGCAGTTCCAACGTCAACAGGTCTGATGCAGCTGCAATAAGGACTTGAAGTTTGCATAAATTAAACTAAGAAAGCGCTCTATGATCAAAGAAGTGCTCTTTATTAGAATTTGAGCAGGAATGACTGAACACCTGGACATGGTACAGTTCAGCTGGAATGCTGACAGCACCTTCCAGAAGCTTCTACAGCCTGGCCCTAGTCTCGTCAGAAGGAGCACTGCCCACAAACATCAGAGCAAGTGTGACGTGCTCAGGGTGCAGGTAGTGCATGTGCCGTCCAGGATTCTGCTTACTACTTCGCCATCTCCTGGGAGTCATCTCATTGAAGCACTGGAACAAATTTTGCCTTGGAAAGGTTCTAGAAATGCATGTAGTCAGTGATAAGGTCATGGGAAGCTCGCATGGCGAAGGTGTCATGGCTGAGGTAGCTGCCCCTTGGGAGGAGTCTCCCATTGAGTCTGCTCTCGCACGTTAAGAATCCCACCAGACCTCTGACCTCCAACTGATTTAGACTCATCAGCTTTTGATTCTTGTTCCTCATTCTATAAACCACGAGTTACAGTCAAAAGGTCTATGAAAAAAATCTGTTTGTGTGTTTTTGTGTAAGAAACCAGAATATAGAAAATTGGGGAATCAGAAGATGTTCCATTAAAATGATTGGGTAATTACTACTTGGTTTCTCTCTGGCACAAAGAAGACTTCCTTAATGATGGGTATTATAAGTAATTAGACAAACCTGTTCACTTTTCAGAATTAATCATCGATCCTATTAATTATGTCTGTATTACACATTCTGTTAAATTAGCACACATAATATGAGGCCTTCACACATCAAAAGAGAAGCATTATCTTTGCACATTAGTGACTTGATAATTTAGCTGAAAGGAACATACAAATTTTTAATTAGAAGAAGACTTTTGGTAGGATAATCACTTTTCATTTCTCTTGTGGCAGGAAAAAAGGGCACTTTTTTTTTTTTCACAAGGTGAAAGCAAGCAATTTTGTTTAGGGGTTTTGACACTGAAAAAAGAGATTAGATTAAAGGTAGCTTTGAGGATTTTAGAGATCTATATCTGACTAATTAGGGAAAATAGTCACCCAGGGAGAAGACCTGCAGCCACAGGGAGGGCAGCACTGTAGACTGGGGTGAGGCAAAACCTGCATCCTAACAGTTATTAGCACACATGTCCTGGGAATAGAGAATGTGGGTTACGAAAGAGCTAGGTTCAAACGGAGAAAGCCTAAAACAAGAAAACAATGCAAAACTGGTCCTCACTGAGAAAACAACTGGGTGCTTTAAGACAGACAAAATAACGGCATGTTTCCATGGTTGTCCTTTGCTAAGCTGATCTTTGGATGGTGATAAATGCTTGGCCTCTGAGACGCAGCATGGCACTGCCTGTGGCGTGCTAGTGCCGCCCGGGGTCGGCTCCCTTACAGAGGCCAGACTGGCGGGGAGTCAGGCCAAGGGAGTGGGCACAGGAGTCTGGCAGGAAACGTCTGTATCAGTCATGAACTGACCGTGACTTTATATACTTGGACATAAGGGAGGCTAGCTGAGAAAGGTTATAAAGGTCAGCCTAACAAGGCTACTTGCAGAATAAGTATGATGCAGTTGGAAGGGGCTTTACGGCGAATTAGGTAATACGCAACACGTATAAAGCATTCAGAAGAGTGAGGGTTAACAGCACAGTCATCACTCATCAAGTGTTAAGTATTAAACCACAGGTTTATATTACACAATCACACGTGTCATACTGGTTCATGGGGGTGGGGAGTGGGCGGGGGTAGGGGAGGAAGTTATAAAGGGAAACGTACCAGAAACAAAATTTCCATTATGACAGTATCAGCTTATACAAACCACAATTCAATGAAAGCACTTGCTATCTAATTTAAATTTGGACTATATTGTTATTTTCTTCCCACACCAAGAAAAATGTATAGTTTAAATGATGCAGGAATTGGGATAGGAAATCTGAAGGCAAAAAAAAAAAAAAAGGGAAAGGACATATAATATTATGATTTGCAGTTATCTTTTCATAATTTTGAATTTGTTAAATTTGTTTTGTAAAAAAGAAGAGTGATTTTTAGTATTACCACATGGAAACAAATTTACTAATATCATCATGTAGGAGAACAAAACAGGAAGTTTTATCTAGGGAAAACAATTTCAACAAATGAAAGATATGCTGCTGGAATTTTCTTCTAAAGGCAATTCTCAGGCCTCCTGTGGCCCTTGTTTTCCAAGGATGAGCCAAGATTACTGAAACGCCTTTGGCTGATTCATGAACTATTTCTTTTATTACTGAAGTCTGATATTAAAATATGGTGTATTAACTGTACTTTTTTTTTTTTTTTTTGCCTTGAAATAGTCTGGATAGGGTACCTCACATTTAGAACTCATCAAAGGTAGTGCCATTTTTTGTATGAATTTTGGTGAGCTCTTTGAAATGGTGAGTAGGACCAAATAGGGTGTGTGCCTTGAAACATTTTGGCTCCACTCAGGAGCTACAAAGCTTAGGGGTATTAGAGTAGAGCTCAATGTCCCAGTACTAAAAGGAAGGGTGACCATATGTCCTGGTTTGCTTGGGACACTCCTAATCTAGGGCTGTTGTCCCATAATAATTATTAATAGCCCCCATCTCACTCTCAAAAACATCACAGTTTGAATAATAAATTATACTTACGGTCACCCTATTAAAAGAAAAGAATCCAGCTTTCAAAACATAACTTTTAATACTTCCTGGCTGTTGAGAAAATCTAGCTCTGTATAATTCCTGAGAGCAGAAATGTGTGATTTAAAAATATCCTTTCATCTCTTATATATGAACATGGAGATTAAAACTCAGAGGAAGTGGTCTAGGCCAGCAGCCAGTGGTTACAAGACAAGGAGGAGGCACTGTCCTGATGAGCCTGAGTTCTGGCCAAGGTATCAACTCATTGATTGGAAATGTCCCAAAACTCTGTGACCAGAAAAGCTCACCTTTACTCCAGGTATCACTTCAGATATACACAATGATTTACATGTAGAAAGCATACAAAAATCTCCCAATAATAAATGCACAATTCCTGCAATTAATACACCTTGCCCAATTTTTCATTTGCTCCTCTGATTACAGGTTCAATCTAGTGGACTGTCATTGTCTTTCACTTGACTTTACGGGCTTTGCTGGACACAAAAGCAATAAAAGGCAGCGAGAGCCTTGGGAGCAGGGACTGTGCCTTTATTAGAGCTGCCAGCTGTTTGAGCCTCGCCTTCTGGACCCCAGAACAACATCTGGCTTATGGCCACAGGACCAGTTATTGTAGAACAGCAGGCGCTAATATACATATGCCCTCTGCTCACAAGATGCATCCCCATGGGTCACAAGAAGGAGGGCACTGCCAGTTACTCAGGCTGTACTCTGTCTCCCTAGGCCCTCAGACCATGCAGATTAAATGGACTCAATTAAGTGTAAGAAGAAAAAGGAAAAACTGGGAGGTTAAAACAGTACTTTGTATTTAGTGGATCTCAAGGCAGTGGCAATCTGTATACACAAGTGTACTTTACTATGGGACACGGGAAAAAAGACCACTTTATCTGGGAAAAAAAGACCACTGTAATTACAGGATGGAGACAGAGAATTCTGATACAAAAAATCCTGAAATGGCAAAGGAGCCCAATAGAATACGACAGCTTCACGACATGAGGCATTCTGTGGGAGCCTTTTTTTTTTTCTCAGTATGTTTTATATTGAGGTACGCCTTCCACATCTTTCCCCTACTTGATGTCACTACTTTGGGCCTGTGTGGCATGTCAACCAGAAAAACCAAACTCAAAAATAGTAACTGATGGAGGCAAATGGCTGTTGATGTAGATTTAGCAGCCACTGGTAGAGAGGAAGGATTTTTTTTCTTGGTCTTACCTATGCAGTAGGGACAACACTGGCCTTTTCTCAAAACAGGTCTTTCACAGGAGACTGAAGGGCAAGACTCAGAGTAACAGCTAATTACGCTATCCATGCATACACAGCTGGTACAAACGTCAGGCTTCCAGGACTCAGCTGCCAGGAATATATCCCCTTCATCATTTTTGCAGTAACTAGGCACGCTCTCATTATGGGATGAGGAAGGCTGAAGAGGTTCATCTGGAAAAATGAACATACAGGTCAACAGGGAAAGATGCCGTCGGCCACCAACTGAGCAACATAGTGAGTTTCACTGTTTTATAAAAAACACACCCCATCATAGGGGTGCCTCCTTAAAAAAAGGACTTCAGAAATAAAACAGGGAGTCCGATTTGGGCAGGCTCTTGAATTTAAAACCAAAATAACAAAGACCAAGAAGACCCAGCGCAGATTCTGTTAGTTGCTTACACAACATCCTTCACGCACTTCTTCCTTATCTTAATAAAACCCTGATTTTCTTTGGGTTGGTCCCAGGACTTGGACCACAGCAGCGGTAACTCAATCAAGATGATCCTGTTCCCTGCTCACCCAGCTTCCTTTGCAACTAGGGGCAGCCACATCACCCAGCTGTGGCCAATGGGACCTCGTGGCTAACAAGTGGGTCGTGCAGGAAAGCCTTCACTTCCTTGAAAGAAGGGAGGATGTACTGTTGCCACCATCCTTCCCATCCTCCTGGCTTCAAGGTGAGTGTGTTGTCTGCACTTAAAATATCCTGATTACACTGTTAAGAGAAAGGACAAGTTCACTGTGACATCACTGAGCCACTGGGTTTACTGCATAGGCATCAGCCCCCAAACTCCTTGTAATGTATGTGCAATAAAGTAATTATTTAAATACCCTAGCAGGGTTTTTCCTTACTTGCAGCCTAACTAATCAATAACCAAAAAGACTTTCATTGTGCCAGACAATTAAAAAAAAAAAAACACAACACCCTGCATTTAACACTTCAGAGTTTGGGCATTCACATTAATGGCTGGAAGTTGATGGGAAATCTACATCACTCAGAAGGGTGCACCCACAGAGAAATCATCTGCAAACCATCTGCAGTACCCTCTGTCTTTGCTATTTAAAGATTTAAACCAGGGTCCCTAGATCAAGTTACAACTTGAAACAGAAAAGAATTTCACCAGAAAACCCAGATATCCCTGAGGGTCTTGGTATTGACTGAAATTACATAAAAACTGTAGCCCCAAGCAGAAATCTGACTGGGATATAAAAAAGGAAAATATCAGTGAGGTTCCTAGTTAAGAAACGTCACAATCTCTGATAAAAGCAAGCACTTCCAGCCACTTTCACCACCTGAGAGTCTAGAAACAGCCGTGATCGTCCTACCCAGAAAACCTCCAAAGAACCACGTTTCCTCATTTGAGGCCGTGGACACATGGTCAAAACAGTGAACATATGCTCCTTTCAGAATCAACTTTAGGAACTCTCTTTTCAGCCACAAAACAGAAAAAACAGGGATAGACATGTAGATCTCATGGTGACAGAGGAGCTTTAAAAGTGTCACATTCTTCCAGCAACCTCATGAACATGCCCTATGGCCAACAAGTTTGATCTGACAAGCAGAGCCCCTTTGAGGGCCAAGGCAGGTACTTCATTATGGGCTGTGTCTGCAGGACAGAGGGAAGCCAGCAGGCCTGATGGCATCTGCCCCCACCTTCTCCTTCAGGCCATGCCACCAGATTGCCTAGGACTAGTCCTGAAGGAGCAGAGTTCCATGGCTGCAAACGTGCTCTAGGTCCTATTTCAGGTATGGTTTCAAAGGTCACATCCAGATGGGTTAAAGCTAAGAGGAGGAATTAGTTTCTCAATGACCTTTTGGGGGCCATCCATGTCTATGGATAATTTCTTCTTTAAGAGAATGACCAATGCTAATTCTTTCTTTGGCTGGAAATAAGGACAATGAACTCCTGTCAATGCTAGGCTCTACAAATCACTGTGAGGTTTCTGTGGGTTGCGATACCCTAGCTCTTATGAGCAATGCCCAACTTTACGCCTAAAAAGTTAGAAGAGACAGGGACAGAAGCGATGAAGCTGTGAAATGGCAGCTGAAATGAACGTGCTAGAGTCAGGAGGCCTCTTTTTGAGGCCCGAGAGCAGCAATGGGGGTGGCAGGGGTAGATGAGGGTCTTATTCTGAATCTGACAGAAAATGTCATTTGGGAATCTTGTCCGTGGTTATCTTTCATTATTTGGGCCTTCCTTCCCATTTTTTTTTTTCTCCAAGATTCCTTCTTTATAGTTTTGCTTCCAGATATTTACTCCTTTATTATATTTTTACAAGATATTTTGTGTTGTTCTTGCTGGTGTTCATTCATCCTTTTTTCCTTCTTTTCTACCTTCCTCTTTCTTCTTTGCTATG
>JAQZBX010017355.1:0-22148 GCA_029593785.1 Cabassous unicinctus | reverse complement strand
ACGGACATAGCTCTTTGGAAGCTGCTATTCTATTGTACACACATACACCAATTTTGGCCTATTTTAGAATGCAATTATGCTAAAATTATAGATGGCATTTTTCTAGATGTGGATTACATGACTTATCAATGCTCCTGCTGAAATTTACTGTGATGAGAAGAAACTGACGTTCTGAGTTTAAGTTTTTTTTATCTTTTTCTCACTATACTACAACTATGAAAGGAAAGTTCAGAAAGATCAATTATGGTGTGGGGGAGTGATATTTAAATATGCTAGGTATGTTCTTATCCACAGATTAACTCTCAAAATTCTAGTGTTTTGGATGACGCGTATCACTGAATTATCTCTCAAATTATATGCAAAAAAAAGTTACTCAAGCCTAAGTTTATAAATGAGAACTCAAAGTCATTCACATCATGAATGACAAGAGAGGAAGGCCAGATGCCCTTCCCTGCTGGAACCTGCAGTGCCTCTGCACAGGCCTGACTGAGCCCTCCGGCTCTAGGAAACTGAGCCTTGGAGGGCATGCTCACGAGCCCCATCTCCGGGTAGCTCTGCTCCTCTGTCTGGGCTGAACCTCAGTCTAGTCAGGTGTTCTGTAACCAATCTTGACCACGCCCCCTCCGCTAACTGGCTCTCCTATTCATTTCTCTTCCCAGTTGACTTAAAGCTTCCTGTGTGACCTGCTCTCATAAATCCTCCCTCTCAAGGCACTCCTCTCACTTTTTCATTATTTACTGGGTTGTTTGGCTCTTCTTTGGATTATTGCTCCATAAGGCAGGAGTTTCACAAACCTTGGGCTCCCCATGGCTCAACCTAAACATTCCATAAATGTTTGTAAGAAGAGTATCTAAATGGATATAAATTTACTATCACAAATGAAGAGTCTGTTCACAGCAGTTTCTACCAAGACTATGTGAGCAGAGTCATGGTTATATATTAACAGAGAAAGAGCAGCAGGGTTTGGACCTGAGTAAAATAGTGATAATCATAAAAATAGGGAAGGGACTAGGCATGGCAAATCCTAAAAGCACAACATGTATGATCTATTTCTTATACTAGAAATGATGTTGCAGACGTGAAGCTTCTCAAATGACCACTAACTACTCCCAAGACTTTGTAATGAGACAATATACTCTGCAACAGTAAGTAATGTGGTGATCACTGTGAGTTCATCTGCTGCAATTCAAAAAATAGTATCAGCGTGAACCCAAGAATTTGGAAACTGACTACCCTAGCTACAATAACAGAACAACGGATTCTGGCCAACTGACTAGATAATCCAATGTTTAATAAAATAAAAAATATGTGGGTTTATGTTTTACTGAGCAGAAATGCTCTAAGAATATATGTTTAGAAGGTAATCAGCTATTGATATATGTTGAAAGGATGGAAAGGTAAAAGGACAACTAAATTTGTTGTCTCTAAGTTGTTCTGGAAACTTGGTAATTTTATATATTTTATCTATTCAGATGAAATATCGTTTGAAAAAGTTGTATCCTAATGTTATTAGAAGTGCTACTTGACTTACAAACCGGTAAGTTATATTTAAAATCCTGATAGAACTATTCCTTGTCTATATGCAGTGCTAGTCACTTAATATTTTGGGGTCTTAACTTATGAATCATATCAGGTTCAAGAGGATGGGCATTATGCATATTTTCCCAATTCCTCTGTTTAACCTGGTAAAAGTATCTTCACCACCTTATGTTTTTCAAAGATTTTCATTTATGTTATACTCCAGTATATGTTCATTACATTTTAAAGACAAAGATGGCTTTTTATAGTAGTAAAATCATTTGGAATAATTTAGTGCAGTAGGGCTGTCTCTACTTAGGTATGTTCCGTGAGACTGAGAGGTAGAGCTAAAAAATGGCAGCAAGAAACAACCTTATTTGTTTTCAAAGTCACCTCAGGTGCAGGGCGTATCAACTGCATAAATACGTAGTTGACAGGAGGGAAGGAGTTTGGAAAGTGGCTGCCAGCTGGTCCTGCGTGGTTAGTGGGTATGGGGTTTGGCAGGGCCCACGTGGGGCTCAGCCTGGCCTGCAGGTCCTGCAGGCTGACAATGCTCAGATCTGGTCCTCCCAGATGCCCCCCCGAAGCACGCCGCTACCTACCTGTACACTGTGGGCAGCAGGAGTCCTGTGTGCGTGAGGGGCTCTGGCATAGCAGTGGCGGGCACACCTCTGTCTCACACAGCACCCGCCCACTGTGGCAGGTGCACTGAGTACAGGAGTCAATGTTCCACGTTTCTCCTTCCACAAAGTACTCGCCTCCAGGAGCGTGGCAAATGGAAGGAGTGCTGAGCTCTGGCTTCTGCACCACAAAGTCATCTGGAGAATGACACAGAATCGAAATGGAAGAAATTATCCCTCTGCAGTCTTACCAACTCTTGAAGAACCTGGCGCTGTTTTCTTTAAGGGACAGAGAAGATGAATTGGCTGGAGTATCTTGCTCTAATCTGCAGGGCGAACAGTGAAGAAAAGGAGTCCATGCATAGAAATATAAGACAACAGCAGAAGAGCTCATCTCAGGAAGTGGGGTTTGAGTGGTTCAAGTTTGTCATTAGTAACGAGAGTAGTAAATAAGAGAATTAAATCACAGGAGGGGATTCCTGCACAACAGTAGAGGACAGGGGCTTCTTAGGGGATCTCTGCAGATGTGTTGGAATTATCTAGAATAAACAGCGAGCTCTCCTTTACCAAATGCTTGCTAAGGTCCAATTCTGTGCTAAGTGTTTTGTTTGTTTTTTCATTTATTCCTGACATCGCCCTTGTGAGGCAGGTACTATTATCCTTACTTTACATAAGAGAACACGAAGGGCAGGGTATTTAGGGCAGAGAAGGGATCAGAACCCAAGTTTATGCTTATCTGGATCAGGGATATGCCTCTGGGTTAAACAAAACTTCCGGCTGCTCTGTGCCCCATCTACTTCATTACCTGTGGGAATCTGAGTCTTTTTATGCTTGGAAATATGTCTTGCTATCTAGCAGGCCACACCACGGTCCAGACCAGCTGCCTGCAAACTGAGCAGGCCTGCTCTGAAAACCCACACCTGAGACTAAACAGTTGTTTGAAGGTATCATCATCAAGAGAGTTAAATGCTGAGAGGCTGTTGGTAACTATGATTCCTTTCCCAGAGGAGAGGTGATTTTGGTTTCTGGGCCAGATGACAGTGATAAAGAGGGGATTTAAGGTTGAAAGTGTCTTGTGAGATCCTGGGAGTTGCCTGAAGTTGCATTGGGGAAATGAGAAGTATGAAGACATTAACTATATCCGTGTAATCCAAACACAACAAGCACTCCAAGAAGGTGTTGACAGTGCCGAATACTGCTGAGCAGCCTGGGGACATCACGGCTAGATCGTGCTTGGAGCTCAGTGGAGGTCAGGCCCCGGAAGAACTATCACATCTGTGCAGATGCCCAGCGCAACATCTCCTAAGAGCTCGTTTGGGCTGTTACTTTCAAAGTGGTGCTCAGCGTGAGGGTCAGCGATGCTGATGAGATAAAGTGGTGTGGGCCAGTTTCCAGCTTTATCTCAAAGGAACTTGCAAAGACTGAACTTTGACCAACGCACATATCACAGAAAACTGTCACTAGCCAATGCTTATATTACAAGCAAATGGACTACACTTTCCAGTATACAAACTGCAGAGAGGAAATTAGAATGAAAATTAGGCTGGGACAAGATGATAAACGTGTATTTCCTGTGGTTTTTAGAGAACACAAAAATTATTCCAAAGGCTATCAATAAACTAAAGTTGGAAGACAGCTCCCTTATTGCTTCTCAAACGAACTCAGAGAGGCTGAAAAGTACTGCCCTTTAAACATGGCTGCTTTTCCAAAGGCCTTGCTCCTAAAAGCTGACAATAGGGAGATGGTCAGAAGAAAGAGTGCGTGTGTTTCCAGGTGTCTCACCTTGCTAACCCTTCTGCTAAACTATGTGCTTCAAATAAAACATGAGAGGGACTGGAGAAAAGGTGGAAATGAAAGAAAAGCAGAAAAAGAGAAGGCGAGAGAGAGAGAAACAGAGAGAAAATACCACTTGGTGAATCTTCTGTTTATCATAGGAGTTCAGGAACTGCTCATTTTTTGCAAGAAAAACAGGTTATTACCCTTGAGTGAAAGAAGGGCAAACATGCTCTCTAAAGTAGGAGTCCATGAGTGCAACAGCTCTGGGGTCTCTAAATAATCCAGATGTGGCAATCCACTAAAGTTAGGATTTTTGGAAAAAATATACACATATGAAAGTATGCTTTTATACATTATATCTAGATATTCCCACATCCTCAATAATACATCAATACTTCCATATCTGTTTGCATAAGAATATTCCATCTCTCCGTAAAAGGGTAAAATAAACTAATTATCTGTCCTTAGTAACGTCTTTGCATCTCCACCACTCTGTTTGACTCTTGGACTTTAGCAGAACCCTGGAGCAGTCCACACTCTACACACCCTCCCTATAATTAAAGCATGGGCTGTTCATGGGAGCAAATGGTTTTCCCTCCCCCAAAGAGTCAACACAGAGCTCAGTTTCATTCACAGAGCTCATTTCTCCTCTGTTGCAGTGGACAGTAGGGTTTTTTTTTACATTTAACTGTGAAAATGTGAAAAAGTTAAGAGTTCTGGTATATGGCCAATCCAACTGAGCTAGAGGGAGGGGAAAAAACCCAAAAAATAAGCCATTTCTTCAGCATTGAAATCTGGTTCTCCCCAGGTGATGGGGGCTGCCTGCCACTTTGATCCCTTAGTTATTGACGTGTGTGAAGTTTCAGAGCTGAAAGAGACTTCCAGGTTCAAGCATTCTTTGCCCTACCCTTGCCAGGGCAGGCAAGGCAGGTGCAGCCTGGCAGCGTGAGCCACCTGCGCTCCCAGGCCGGCCCTTCCTTGCTGCAAAGGGATCAGGCCTCCGGCTCCTGGCCGCACCCTCTGTATCGGCAGACTCGTCCTAGAGGGGCTCGGGACCAGGACTTATCACAGGAAGAGTACTCGTGGCTCCAAAATCTGACAGTGCCTTTAAACACTGAAAAGAGATCTGATGTAAGAACCAGGAGACTTCATTTCTCTTTCCTGCTGACATACTATTTTGTTTTGGATAAGACAGTTAATCTTTCTGTGTCTATTTTTCAAACGAAAAACTCCTTAAGTGTATTTTTCCCCAACTCAGAGTGACCTACATAGTGGAGGAAATAATAGATATAAAACCGTGCTGAGTTCTTTGGATGAAAGGCACTAGATGAGGTATTATGGTAATAATTACTGTTATTGACAACCATAATTTAGATCCCCATGAATTAAAAATCTGTTCTGGTCTTCTGGTAACTTATCTTGATTGGCATTACTGTGATTTTAAATGTTTTATGTTTGGTTACCTTAAATTTCTTCCTTTGGCAAGAGTGCTATGTAGCCATTAATTTTAAAAAGAGTCATAAGCTTCAGTAATTCGCTCCCTCTCAAATATTACTTTATAAAATAATAACCTTTTATGAGATAGAATTAGCACCAATCCCCTCAAATTAACTAACATTCAGCAGATTGTCAGTAAAATGGAGATTATCAGTAAACTGGAGAGTGGGAGTTAAAGTATTTGGGTCCACAAGCCTTTATAAAATGCAGGTCAAAGACCAATGTAATTGAGTATACCATTCAAAAACAAGGAGAATGGTTTCCAGAACTTTAGAAATTTCCATGGTCTTAGGCTAATGATTTATAATGCCCAGCTTATCTGGCTGCTGTAAAAAACCAGAGATGGCTGAAAAGTGTTCTGGGGGTCGAACCCTGCGTTTCACCCAGAGCTACAGCTGTCATGAGGCCCCGTGAGGCAGAAGCCATTTGCTTAGGGAGCACCCGAGACGGCAGCCAGCTTTTACCTGAGCATGACGGGCAGCACTGTCCAGGATGAATGGTGGGGTTGCCACAGGCAGGCACCGGGCAGGTGATCAGGGCACACATCTCCCGTCCATTGTGACAGTAGCACTCCCGGCACCCATCGTGCCAGCTTTCCTCATTTCTGTGATGATGGCCATCCACGGACAGACACGCGCCTGACAGGATGGGTGGCCCGACCGAAGCAGGGAGCTCTGGACAGACAGAAGGCAGCCTGGTAAAGCAGCAGCGACTTGCACAGGGTAAACAGCCCACAGTGCCCTTACACGTCATGAAAACCTCATCGACAAAGGACAGCTAGTGACACGGGAAATGCTCAGGACACGAGTTTAAGTAAACGTGGCCTCGATTTTGGAAAAATGAAAAAATGGCAAATATATTTCTCTTCTTGGGAGGGATGGTAAAAGATTTTCACTCCTTTCATTCTTCTTTCTCCTATTTTATACAATAAACAAGTGCTGATTTTATGAGAAAAAAGCAATGAATGTTAAATGTTTAACATGTGCAGAGTAATCATTCTAGAAGTTTCCTGGACCCCTGGAAAATGAATAGATTTTTGTTCAGCAGAAAACTGAAGCAATGACTAGATTTTGTTTACCCTGATCCCTGTATGGGGATAACTGTTGTCCAACTCTGAAAAAAACACACGACAAAGCCTTCGGGGCTTTTATTGCTTAACCTGTGAGTCATTCTGACAACTAAGACAGAGATGGGCAGTGGGGCTGGAGCCTGGGGAGCGCACAAACAGTGGTGAGGGTGCATGCTTGCATGGCGTCATGGCCTCAGGAACGCCCTGGCGCAGGAATGTCAGGCAGCAGGACAGCCTGGATTTGCACTTACACGCCAGCTTTAAGGCTGCCGCGTCCTTATTCAGCAAAAGTCTGAATTCTCATGGAAAAGGAATAGCCAGAAAATACATAAGCAGATGCTTTAGCCACACCTGCCCTCCAAGAATGTTTAAAAGGGGATCCTGGCTGCATCAACTGTATCAACCAACTCCTGAACAGAAGGAGACTCTATGGAGGTCCAGATAAATGTGCTTTAGGCTAAAGTTCATGGACAAGTAAAACTGAAGAACTAAAAAAGTGATTAATTTGGTCAATGTGCTTGTTCATTATATGCTTACTTTAAACTCTATTCTGAGCTTTCATTCCATCAAGATGAAAGGAAAAGGGAGTCCCGTGGGATGTGTGACATTGGAATCAGAGTGGGAAGCAATCCCTGAAATTGTTTCATTCCTACAACGTCCCTGTGCCTCTGGTTGCTTTGAGCGGGAGAGGCGGGCCATTCACACTTACCTCTGCACTTGCAGATAAGACAGCCCTGGCTGTCCTGCTGGAAACCCAAGGGGCAGATTTTACTGCACAGGAGCTCTGGACATTTCTTACAGCGACAGATGTCACAGCCGTGCTTATTCTTCCTGGGTAATTAAAATTTTGTCAGAGGTCAGAAAATCAAAAGGCCTCAAATGATGCCCGAGTGCTCAGATCAAGGGTCACTGAAGTGATACTGCTATTAAGCAGAATGACTTGACTTTTGCGCTTCAAGACTCCTGTAGTGATGTGCAATTAGTTCCGTTCCCCCCCAATCCCCCCCACCACACAGCCCAAGCACTGTGACTGTCAGAATCCCAATGCCATGATTGTTGATTTATTAGGAAAAGCGGTACACGACATAAAGAGAAGAGTGTGAAACTCCATGAATGGGATGGTGAAGGAAACACTGTTGGTCAATATTTGAGACTAGCATCAGGGAGCAAAGTCCTTCTTTTGTTAGGACTATAACAGCTCCTTACAGGACCATGTTCTCTGGGAAATTCCAGACTCTAGAGAAAATTTTAATAATAAGATATCTACCAAAACTTATTAAAGATAAAAGAGAACTTGAGAACCCATAAGCCTGGAATGCTACGTAAATGTTGATGAAGAATAAAACCCTTGAGAGCTCCTGCTGTCAAGGCCCAGTAATAAACACACACGGTCTAGATAGAAAGAAGTATCAGTTTAAAAATGCTCTTCCCATGGGGTATGACTTTAGCATAATGAGGCAAAGGGAAAAAGGGTAGATGAACTTTTTAAAAAAATAAGCCAGAGTGCCAAAATTTTGTGCTGATGAGAAAGCTAAACAAATATATATTTATATAAATACATCACAGTAATTTCAGTCAAGATTTTCTGGACAATCTCAACATACTGAGAACAATGAGCTGAAATGAATTATTCATACTAATGTTAATGTATCGCGTCATTTTTGAGATTCACTAGGGCTCTGATGAATTTTTCGTTCATTCATTCTACAAGCATTTGCACAAAGTAAGGGTGCCCCCAAGCAGGTGTGTACAAGGGGCTCCAAGGGCTGCCTTCATCTCATACTCCCATATGGTGTCTGGGCAAGATTTCTCCTTTGGAAGCTGTCCTTGGAACACATGTTCTAGCAAGAGAAGCACACAGTTGTCTACGTCCTGAATATTCTTACTGAAAGGAACACAAAGTGCAGCCTATAATATTCTAAGAGCTTTCTCTATGAGATAAGGGTTGGACACGAATGAAGCCTCGATTTTGACGTCATAACACTAGAGCAAGTAGTTCTAGCTACTACGATGACAATGACACTTAATTAATATTAGCAGTCAAACTAAGAGATAACTATACTTTTACTGGATTGACATTCTTATTTTAGGATTAAGAACAATGATGATGTATCAGTTTATCTGGTAAATTCTTAAGAATAATGTTCCTGACTTAAATTATCCAATTTAAATTAGAAATAAGATTCCCCCTACCCCTAACTAGAATTTCTAAGATAAGAGATAAGAGATGACTGAAAGAACATGGGCAAGAAGTGATGGATATAAGAGCCTCAGAAATGATAGTACTACATAAATACATTATATTAGAAAGGGAGAAACACTAAAATGGAAGGGAGCAGAGGAAAGAATGACAAAGCAAGATTATGAAAGGTGATTTTTTTTGAAAGGGGCCAACTTGATATAAAAGCAGAGACAGATGCTGGTACAGATATGAAAGAAACAAATGTGAAGTTCTCTCTCCCTTTGGAATAATCTACATTTTCATGAGATTTGACTCAATGTTGTAAATACAAGCCATGGTCCTTATCTCCAAGGAAATTTCTAAAATATGTTACTACATAAAGAAGGAAAAATGAACTGAAGACTAGTGCCAAAGACAGACATCTAGGGATGGCAAGTAAGGATGCTCTATATTGCAAATAAGTGGCTGTCAATTTGAGTATGAGTTAAATAAGGTATTACAAACTAGTTTCTGAGATGGGTGTGGAAAATGTTAGCACTTCCAACACTGGTCCATCACAGTTTCTCACTGGCAGTGCCCAAAGGACCTTGCTACAGGTAATATATCCTACAGAACACGCCTAAGAGGCAGAAGTGGAGCAATGCTCTGGTCCACTTTCATAAAAGTGTGAGTAAAACTGGATTCTTATCTTTGGAATCACAATCACTTCCTTTCTTTCTGAATAGATATTCTGAACTCTGTATCATTGATTCATTTACATACATAAACAGCTAATAAAAATAGACACGTAGCTTCCATTGAGTTACAGACAATAAAGAATAGGTTTTCTGAATTAAGAAATACGTACAGGTATCCAAATGGACAGTACTTGTCACAGATCATGGGTCTGCACTTCTTTGGCCGTGGGCGGCACTGGCAGATCTCACAGTTGTGGGTGTCCGTTTGGAAACCGAAGGGACAATCCAAGGTGCAGCCTCGTTTGAGGCTGACGCACAGCTCCTCCCCTGTGAGGGAACACGAGCAACAGGTTTCTTTCAGGACGACTAGAACATAACACACGGAGTCTTGTACACCTTCACTCATCTTCCACAGATTCAGAATTCTCAGCTCTACCATCCTTCATAATGGTTAAAAATTATCGCTCATGCTATTTCATGGTTTTCACAACTGACTCAATATTTTGGTACTAATAAACAATAAAGCCCAACTTTGAAAATAAGATTTCTGAAGTGTAATTGAATCTGGTGTTGAAGAGCAGGCTGGTAACTATCAGGCTGATAACTATTATTTGAGGTGTTGATGAAATACAGTGCATTTTTCCATAAAATTTACTTTTCTTTAGTCATATTAAACTAATGACATTTATTGTTGAAATGTGAGAATTAGAAACTTACACCCCAAATCTCATTACATATTTTGTTTCTTCTGTTTGCTGTGGTATCACACAGTCTTAATTTTTTTTCAGTTTTTTAAAATAAAATTTTATTGAAGTATATCATTTACCAATGAACATATATAAATAAGTGTATAGGAAAAGTTGTGAACTTACAAAACAAACATGTATATAATCATACAGGCCTCCCAACCACTAACACCTTGCATTGTTTTGCAACATTTGTTACAAACTAGGAAAAGAGCATTGTCAAAATATGACTACTAACTATAGCCCATATCTTATAAAACACATTCTTATTCACATAATGTTTACTCTTGTGTTAGATGTTATCATATAACATGACATATTATACATAGCACAAGGGAGTTCTTACTCTTGCTTTAAAAAGTACCTCTCTTACAACATGACAGAAAATGAACTACTCACTGTTCCATTTAGATATTTTTTCCCTACGTGCTGACAAATATCTAGGTATTTGGATACATTTAATTAATTGACTGAAAATTGTATGTGTCAAAGAATTATCCAGATTAAAGTTTATCCACTATTTGAAATGTTTAAACTGTCCCCTGTTAGTCAGTTATAACTTATTATTTTAGAAGAAAAAAGAGAAAGAGGCAATGGTGGTTGGCAAGAGAAACGTCTGGAGATATAAGTTTAAGAGATGTCTTCTAAGATGATTTTAAAACCTGTGATGGGGGCTTAGAGTAATATAGAGAATAAAAATGTAAGGTTTAAGAAGAGCATGCTTGGTGTTACCACTTGAGCAAGTTGAGATATGTCTGAATTAAATGCAGAATTTGAAAGACAACCAAGTTTAAATAAAGGCAGATGATATGATGATGGCAAAAGTATGGCAATATTTCATTACTGTTCTGCAGAGACTGGTTATGATGACAGGCAGAGACTATTGTCATTGGAATAATAAATGGGTTTTTATTTTAGTTGGACATTCTTTAAACATAAATATTGTCAATGATACATAATGTACAAGGAAAAACAGAAAACTTTTGCTCTCCCCACTCCAAATCTTATAATCTAAAATTAAATCTTGGGGCGGATGTGGCTCAAATGGTTGGGCGTCCGTCTGCCATATGGAGGGACCTGGGTTCGATCCTCGAGACCTCCCGGTAAAATAAAATAAAAAATTTATATAGAAGGCGCATGGGCTGCCAGACTCTGTGTGCCGGTGAGCCGCCAGGCCCCGGGAGCCATGCAGCAAGATGATGACGTAAAAGGAGAGAGACAAGACGAGATGCTCCGAAAGCTCCGAAAACCAGGAGCTGAGGTGGCGCAGATGGCTAGAACACCTCTCTCCTACATCGGAGGTCTTCAGGATCGAATCCTGGTGAAGACTGGAGGAGGAGGATGAGAAGAGATGAAACAGACACAGAATTGCCCAGTGAATGGACACAAAAAACAGCAAATGGGGAAGGGGGTGGTTAAAATGGATCAAGTATATAAATAAATCTTAAAAAAAAAAAAAAAAAAATTAAATCTTAACTACAATTAGTAGGTGAAACGAGTTCATGTTTGATATAAATATTTTAAAATAGCATCTTTTGTGATTCTAAGCTGGCAATACTTGAATATTTCATTTGGTATCTTTTATAAAGGAAAATGTGACTTATGGAATTATGATATAATTTTTTTTTTACTTTGTCATTATCATAAACCTTTCGTTACACATATTTAATATAATTTGTGGGTCTGTATCATACTGTGAAGCAACTGATTAGCAATTTGCATCCTTAAAAGCTAAATTCTAAATGGCTCATTAAAAATTTGTAATTTTATTATTCGAATGGACATCATTTTTCATTTCTTTCCTATTATCAAGGGGAAGATGCAGGGAGAATACTTTCATAGCTGCATTTCTCTGATACAGTGGCTAAGAAAGCAAACTCATGATCTCAACTGTAAGCCCATTTTTCTATTACAGGAATTTTTTAGTCATGAAGCCAAGTGTATTATGTTAGGGAATAGCTTAATTAAAAACACCGTGAGGGTTTCCCGGAGTCAGCATCCCTGGGGATCAAATTCCTTGAAACTCTGGAGTATGAGCACTTTTGTGCCTTTATTGCACCGATCCTGTAAAAAAGAAGGAAGCTTTCCATACATGTTGATTTAGAACAGTCTTTACTCTTAAGGAATGCTATCATATTGCCATTCAAGTTTAAACAATTGGATTAAACTTGTCTTTAACTACCTTGCTTTGTAATGGAAGGGAATTTAAAACAAAGGCTTCCATGCTTAAACAAAAATAAAGGGCGGGAACGGATGTGGCTCAAGCGATTGAGCTCCCGCCTTCCACATGGGAGGTTCCTGGTGTTTCCTGAAAAAACAAAAACGAACAACAAGCAAAACAAATGAAAAAAGCCAACTCAGGGAAGCCGATGTGGCTCAGTGGTTGAGCACCAGCTTCCCATATATGAGGTCCCAGGTTTAATCCCTGGCCCCCAGTACCTCAAAAAAATAAACAAAAAAAATAAAGGGCATTCATTAGGAAGCAGACTGGCAATGATATCTACAGCGAGATGCCAGAGAGCATCTGTGACCTGGGATGGCTCACCCACCCACATGCTCCTGTCCGGGTCTATTTCAATTCTGCTCCTCAACAGAAAGTTGCCTTAAAGCAGGACCCTATTTTATTGATACAGCCCAAGTGGCTATAACGGTGTGGAGCATGGAGCAGGTGTTCAATAAATATGTGCTGAATCAATGAATCAATCAATGTCTTTCTCCATTTATTCCTCCATGTTCATCAAGGATGTCATATTAAAACAAATTAATAAGAGGATGAAAAGACTTACCCTGTTAGTACTAGAAATTTTCCAAAATAGTGGTACCTGCTACACATCTCAAAATACCACCTTCTAGTTCAGAAACAGAAAACACTAAAAATTTGAAGGTAGCCCTAGCCCCATGTATCAGTTACGGGTTTTTCTCAAGAGAAACGTATCACCGAGGCAAACATTTACATAAAGAGTATAACAGATGGATTGGGAATACCTTACTGGTAGAAGGGTAGGGTTTACACGTTTGGAAAGCTTCAGTACATCACTTTAGAGGCAACCATGGGAAAAATGTGGTTTATGTTCTTAATTTTTCAGCATTATCACTTGACTGTGATCTAAAAATGTGTTCTAATCCACTGAATAGAAAGTAATAAATACTGGCAAGGTTCAGGGTCTGTACGTCATGGCTCATCAATGGCAACTAAGTAGCAAACCCCTCCATTCACTCTGAAGGAAAAGAGACCAAACCAAATATTTGGTTTGCTTGTAGGGCTAAAATGCGGCACAACTGTAGTAGCACCATTCACTCTTTATCATATGTGAGCATAATGTAACTTCTGTAGAGAACACAAGGTGCTTGGTGCCCCCTAGAGGTGTGCTGCATGCTTCTCTGCTGCAGTACTTCTCACTCCTGGATCCTGGCAAGTCAGTTAAGAATGGCCAAGAATGGGGAGCGGATGTAGCTCAAGTGGTTGAGCACCTGCTTCCCATGTACGAGGTCCTGGGTTCAATCCCTGGTACCTCCTAAAAAAACCCAAACCCAAACCAAACCAAACCAAAACAGAATGGCCAAGAAATGCCTGAGACTATTATATAAAGAAAGAAGGCATTGCAAATGGGAGGCCCCAGTCTTGGACCTAACAGGTGTTAGTTCAGTTATGATGAAATGAAAACAAGGAGTCTGCTTCCCTATATTTGTAACTTTCTTTGGATGATTGACTTATATGTATTTTATGAAAACTATGAAGGCTCTTTCCTCCATGCTACCATTAATTTTACATGTCTGCATCAGTTTCTTAATAAAAGCAGTATTAACTCTAAGAATTACAGAATGTTAAAATGGGAAGAGGAGCTATACATGATCCAGTCAAATCTGTTTGATTTAAAGATGTAGAAAACAGGATGCAAAGGATTTGATGGCATTTAATTTATATAGATGACATTTAATACATATAGTTCATATAGTAAGCTGAAGTATATTAGGTTTCTTTAACAGCAACAAACATTTTTGTTTAAAAAGTAATGTTATTAATATAGCTTGTGCCAATTTAGTGTTAGGTTATTAGTAGCTTATCTAAATGATTTTAGCTTTAATTTTTGTTACTACAATACTTTCTTAAACATTTTCTGCCATATTTCTTTTATTTATCCTAAATATGTATTTGAAAAAGTGAGTCATGAACAATTTAAATTCTCTGTATGCCCTTGATACATTATTTTAGCTTAACTCTTTTACCAGAATGTTATGTTACAGCTAGAAGGTGTAAAGTTACAATATGTTCAAACAAAACATACTGTCCTATACTTTGTACATATTTTTGAAGGATATCTATCTACAGGGTTTTGATTTCAATCTTACAGTGAGTTATGTTGTAATATTATTACAACATATTAACATATTACCAATATTACCAATATTAGTCAAAAGTAAGGACCATTTTTATCATCTTAGATCCCTAGTGCTTGGGATGGATGAAAGAATGAGTGAATAGTAAAGAACAATCAAACGAACAAGGCAGAAATATTTATTTGGTGCTGGTCTTATTTGAAGAAAGCTTGATGTCAGTGGAAAGTAGGTTTAATCCCTAAGGAAGAAAATTAGGTCCAAATGGTTAGGAATATTGCATGTGGAACATGACTTGGTGGGATGCAGAACAATAACTAGGGAGAATTCTGGACAAAATCAACATTTATCAAGCAGCAGCAATACTTATGACAAAAGCATACTTATGTCTTCCTTGGCTACAGGAGACTTTTTTCCCCTAAAGCTAAGTGAGGGTTAAAATACAAAGGCAAAAAGAAAACTGTTTGTGTGAATGACCTTGGAGGACAGGGAGAGCCAGAGGCTCGCTGGTGCGGGAACCAGGGAGGGGAAGCTGGGGGCTTTCCAGAGCGGTGGCCTGGGCTGAGTCAGAGCGAGTCTGTTATAAAACAGCTATGGTGTAGTAACCACCACATGGCAGGCAATGAAGCGAGCTTCACTTTCATTAATTTATCTAATCCTCAAAGTTACCCATGAGCTAGGTCCTATCACCTGCCCTTTACAGACGAGGACACAGAGGCCCAGAGAAGTCAAGTGACCTCCCCTGATCACGCAGCTCCAGGTCAATCTGATGCCAGAGCCTGAAAAGGGAGCTGTGCAAAAGCACATGAAGCTGAAAACCTGGGATCTGGCAATTTGGTCTCATCTAGCTCAAATAATCAGGACTACTAAGAGAAGCGGTGGAGCGAGAGCAGAATGCTATTATGACCACACTTTGTATGATACAGACAAATGGAAAAATTTCAGTTGGTATTTAATTACCATTTTAGTATAGGGTGGCAGTGAGCAAGATGGCAAAGGACTGACCTAGGTCAAGAATCTCAGTGACGAGATGGGCAGGCAGATTAGTGGACCTCAAAGGGGAACCCCTCAGACAAAATGATGTCCTGAGACATCTCCAGTGCCCAAAGTCCTTGCTCACTCACTCAGCAAACGCCTGCTGGGCACTGAGCGGAGCGCGGTCTGCAAGGCGGGACAGTTACCTCGCTGTCCTGGTATGTGGATGGCCTGGATTTTCTTGCAGGACCAAGGCTTTGGATTTACTTCATAGGATTTTCTTTAAATTATAGAATTGGCTTTAAATGGTGATATTTCATTAATGTTTCAGGTAGAGAAGGTTTTTTTCTTAGGGCATGCCTTGCATTTTATTCATCTTTGTGGACTTATTTAATACCTAGTACAGTACCCAGAACTTAAGCAGATGACCTATCTACATTAGTTGAAGGAAGACAGGAGAGAGGAGAGAAGGAAGGGAGACTAGATAGCTCTACAAGTAGGTAAAATTTACAAATAATAAATGGCTAATAAAGGCTTACGTGTAAAAAAAATCATTGAGGAGGCTCCGCCCTGATGAAGATGGCAGAGTAAGATGCTTCAGGGCTCTGCCCCCCACAGAAGCTTTGAACAACTGGCAAAAACTGGTAGAAACATCCCTCTAAAAGCTCCAGAAAATAAAGGATTGCAGTAACAGAGCAAGCACTGAATCAGGAAAAAGGCAACTTAAAAGCCCTAGGATGGCCTGGCACTCTGGCTGCCACCCGCCATTCCTACACCACCATTCCTACAGAGCCAGCCAGCCCACGCTCCCAGTGTGGATCCTGTCCCGGGTCGAGGGAGCCGAGTAACTCTTGTGCACACACTGGGGGAATGTTTGTCTGGTCCGTCTATCTAGTAGTGGCCTGAGGGACTCCAGGCCCAGAACTTGCCCCTCTTGTAGAAAGCAGCTTACTGAGCACTCATATAGAGCTCTACGGAAAAGCAGTTAGGTGGCTGCCTGGGCCAAGGGATAGTTGGCTGTTAAGACATCCAGTGCAGTGCCTGCTCATGAGGAAACTGTTTCCTTGGGAAGAGGGGACATTCAGAACTGTGTAAACTGGGGAATTCTTAAGGCCACAAGTACATGTCCAAGCTAAGACACACGTACACAAAGGATTAGGGAGACTCTTTCGCTTTGGTCTGGAGCTGTTCTCCAAATTCACTGTATAGATAAGTCCTGAAGAATAGCACTAAGACAGGTCAATCTTCAAAGACTAGGAAAGGTGTTTCTTTCTTTCTTTTTTTTTTTTTTGGTTAGCTCCTGGCATTCAAGGAAAGCTCTGACATAATACTGGCTGGACAGATGCCTCAGAGCCTGAATTCCAGTGATAATGTATTAAAAATACCAAAATGTCCAGGTTTCAACAAAAGATTACAAAACATACAAAGAAACAAAGTGCTGATCCAGGCAAAGGAGAAGATTAGAGACCATCAGTGAGGAGGATCAGGCCTGAGACATTCCAGACAAATACTTAAAAAATGGTCATAAATATGTTCAAAGAGCTAATGGAAAACATGGACAAAGAACTAAAGGAAATCAGGAAAACTGATAGCAAGCACAAAGAGATTATCAATAGAGAGGCAGGAATTATGAAAAGGAACCAAACAGAACCAAAGACCAAAGTCAAAGAAATAAAAAATTCTGTAGAGGGGTTCAACAGCAGATTGGAGCTGGCAGAAAAAAGAATCAGTGAACTTAAAGATAAGACAATTGAAATCATCCGGTCTGAAGAAGAGATAGAAGAAAGAATGAAGAAAATGAACAGAGTCTGAGCAACCTGTGTGACACCATCAAGCGTACCAGTGTACGTATTGTGGGAGTACCAGGAGAGGAGAGAGAGAGAAAGGGGCAGGGAGAACCTTCAAAGATATAATGACTGAAAACCTCCAAGCCATGAATATACACATCTAAGATGCTCAATGAATTCCAAGCAGGAGAACCCAAACAGACCCATACTGTGCCATGCTATCATCAAACTGTCAAATGCTAAAGATAGGGAACTGTGAAAGCCATAAGAGAGAAGTACGTCATGTGTAAGGGAGCCTCAATAAGATCACATGCTGATTTCTCACTGGAAACCAAGGAGGCAAGAAGGTAGTGGGAAGACCTCTCTAAAGTGCCGAAAGCAAAAAAAACTGCCATCCAAGAATTCCGTAATTGGCAAAACTATCTTTCAAAAATGAGGGAGGAATGAAGGCATTCCCAGATAAACAACAGCTGAGGGACTTCATCACCACTATACCAGCCATATAAAAAAATGCTAAAGGGAGTTCTGCAGGTTGAAAGGACACTAGACAATTGACTGAAGCGACATGAAGAAATAAAGATCTCTGGTAAAGATAACATGGGTAAATATAAATACCAGTACTACTGTATTTTTTATTTGTAACTCCACTTTTTAATTCATATAGGATCTAAAAGATGAATGTATAAATGTAATGATAAATCAATGGTTTTGGATTCACAATGTATAAATATGTAATTGGGGATAAGAACTACATAAAGATGAGAGGTTGGAGGGGTACAGGAACATAGTTTATGTATGTACTGAAGTTGTTAAGTTGGTATCAAAGCAAATGAGATTGTTTTAGATTTAGGATGTTACATTTAAACCCCATGGTAACCAATATATATATACATATATCAGAGAATATACAAACTCATAGAGATACAAAGTAGAGTACAGATTACCAGGGGCAGAGGCAGGGGTAACGGGAGCTAATGCAAAATGAGTGTAGGGTTCTGTTTGGGTTGAAGGGAAAGTTTTAGTAATGGATGGTGGGGAGATACTATACAATATAGTGAATGTAATTAATCCCACTGAATGGTATGCTTGGGAGGGGGTGGGATGGGAAGATTTATGTTGTATATGTTTCTATAATTTAAAAAAAAAGAAAGAAAAAATAAAGAGTTAATGACAAATAACACTGGATGGGATCTAAGAATGAAGAAGATGCAAAAATACATTATTGGGACATAACAAAAAATGGAATATAGACTGTAAGCTTTGCATCAACATTAAATTTCTTGAACTTGATAACGGCATTTAAGGTGATTACATAAGTGAATATCCTTGTTTGTTGGAAATGTACAGGTAATTATTATGTATTCAACCTGCCTGCAAATGTTCAGAAAAGCAGGGGAGACGAGAGATAGGTAGGTAGGTAGGTAGATAAAACAGATACGGAAAAAGTGGTAAAATGTTAAAATTGGTGGATCTGGGTATCTGGGGATTGGGGGTATGTTGGAATGTTCTGTATGGGGTTTATATTATTTTTGCAATGGTCCTGTAAGTTTGAAATTATTTCAAAATAAAAAGTACAAAAACCAACATTGACATAAAAATGCAGTATTTTTCCTAAGTGTTATTGAAATGGAGATGTACTACAGGCCACCTGGCCAGGTAGTACATATGGATGCTCCTTTTAAGAAGCCTGAATTCAACACTAACACAAAAGTATTGGTGGAGCAAGATCTTCCTAATAATCTCAATTTGCGAAAAGTCAGTGATAGGCTTTGACTTGTTTCAATGGCAACTGAGGGAAATTGCATCTTTGGACTTAAATATGATAGAGGGTTTCACTGAAAAGTGACAGGTGTCTAATGTAAGTGCAGCCATGATGCCAGGAAGTTCATAACAGCAAAGTCCAGGAGAAGGTGGTAGGTGAGGGGAAAGGGCATGATAACATCTGTATTTTTAGGCCTTCAAAAGTTCAGAAAAAAATTTATGTACAATCCCATGATTAGAAAAGATATATAGCTCAAGAGGGATGAGAAAGACTGAAATGCAAACTTTTCACATCACCACTGCCAATTAAATTGTTGTCAAGAGAAAGAAAGGGTGGCCATTTACGCAAACAAGTGTGGCTTCCTGGGCTGCTCCCTAGTGAACTCGGCTTTCCAGAGGGAGGGACGAAAGGCAGATGGGTGTGCGACAGGACTAAATCCCCCTGAACAGAAATAAGAGTCTGGAAGGCAGGTTGGCTCCAGAGGGGTGGAGGCTTACGGGAAATTTAATAATGGCAACAAGAGCCACCACAGATTAACAGACTTTGTTTGAGCACTAACTGCATGAGGGTAGAGTGTGTGAGAAAATCGAATTAATCCACTCCTATTTTGTATCTGTCTTCTTCATCAAAAATTTTCTTACAAAAAAGAAAAGTGTTGAACAATTAAGGTTAAAAGGAATATAATGCCCAAAAGTACTGGTAATTCAGAAAGTGAACATCCATCTACATTAAGTAATTCCAGACCCATATCCCAGGATAATTATACCCAGAGGCCCTTAAGAGAACGAATGTCTGTGTTTCTGAGAGATTAGGGAGAATGGAAAAAGATTTCAGAAAACTAAAGAAGTCAAATGTCAATTCAAAAGAGACCCAAGATTCTAAAATCTACAGAAAAGTAAGCTTGACATTCATGGCTGGAAATTCTCAGAAAGAATTGTGACATTTAGAAAAGAAAGCAATGACCACCAGGAGCTAGCACAGGTTCAATAAGGAACAAGTCATGCCTCACTAACTTCATTTATTTTTAAAATATGATTTCCAGCAATGTAATGCAGCAAATGTAATGTATTTTGATTTCAGATAAGATATAGGCCAAGTGTTTCAAGACTTCCGTGTGGAGATGAAGCTGATATGTTGTTAAATCTGAATAACTACATTCAGGAGTAAGGATGGCTGGTTCAAGATATTCTGAACTACATACAGGGATCTGTCCTTGCTTCTGTACAATTGATTTTTTAAAAATTAAATGACTTAGATGAGGAGGTATAATGTGTGCTTATTTAATATAAAGTGGGAGGAATATATAAAGTTTAAGATCACATTATCAAGATTCAAAAATATCCTGACTAGTTGGAAAACAGTTTAACACCACCAAGATAATCTGTTAAATTTAGCCTTGCATTTAAATTATTTCAAAAATCGAATGTTCAGACAGAGAAGGAGTGAGACTCACTTGACAGCAGCTAGTGTGACAAGCACCTGCGAAAGGCTCGGCTCTTGCTGCTTACCAGTCCAACAGGAGCCGACAGTGAGCTCTTCAGCCCTAATGCAAAGGAGGCCACACGGCAGCCCTGGACGGACTGCACCAAATTCCGAGGTGTTTTGTTTGTTTGGGGACTAAGTATTAATGACAATGACAATGAAAACAGTAAGAAGATGGGAAAGATTTGAGGCATGACCAAGGGGAATGAGGATATTTATCATAATTTTAAACATGAAGGGCACCTTATTAGCCCCCCCACCCCCCCCACTGGAACAAATGCAATATGCGCTGTTCGGTTTCAGAGGGCATGCCCTGGAGACAGGATTAGACTCTACATGGAGGCGGAGCTGGGGGTCAACAAAGTGAGGCATGTTCTAAGGATTATGGCTGTCGTAAGTGGAATGCAAAGGCCTCCAGATGGTGACCTCCTGGTCAATGGATGACGCTGGCAAAAGTGCTTCAGAGAGGGCAGACAGGGAAGCTAGAAAGATGCACTCCAAGGCCTCGAAGGGCTACTCATGAGTCAACGAGATGCATCAAGAAGTCTCTGAAAATAATGAAACAATACAAAAACCAGAATAAAGGAGCAGCTCTTTCTGCCCAAATATCACTGCATATTTTTGTAAGAATATATATTTTTCCGTCTTTCAGATTGCCAAGAGAATGTCATCAACAGGAGTGAAACAGATATCCAATCACATAATATGCTTTGACATTATCATAACAGGCCTCAGGGAAAATACAGTCTTCTGTATACTCACTGTTTTTACACTGACAAGTTCGACAGCCACTGTGATCAAGCTTGAAACCATAAATGCAGTCCTTCTCTCTCAGGGTGCAGTTTGATGGCTCCCCACATGCAGGCGGATCAATTGTGATGTAGGTGGGTTCTAATAATAAAGAAAAACGAATCAATGAAACATATGATTACCTCTTGGATGCTATTCAGTCTTTGAGATTGAACACTATAGTAAGTTACAAAGATCTAATCAATAATTTTCATCAAATCCTAAACTTTTATACTCTCATAATTTCTTTTGGCCCCTGGAAAGAGATCTTTTTAAACCAGATTTCTGAAAATATGACTGGTCTAGTTATGTTTCAACAATTCAGGTATTTTTTTGTATTCTCACATAATACTTTTCTGATGTTCACCACCACAAAAAGCAGATGGGACAGGTTAAAATGAACTCTCATTTAACTTGCTAACTGTTCTTCTATTTCTTCCTGATGTTTTCTGAGTTTATTTTTTTATAATAATCAGGACAAAGCTGCCAACTGTCATTTATCCACCACCCCCCACCCATTTTTGCATCACTTCTGAAAACTTTAAGGTTTTATTTTCAAATTAATAAATCAGAGACATTTTGAGACTAGTTTCAAACACATGCATTTCTTTTTCCTTTTCCATGACACTCACTCAATTATTATTATATGATATTATGGGTAACAGTGAATCAGAGTTTACATTCAGGGCCCAGAGGCTTATGGGTGTGACAAAGTGACATGCATTCAGGAGAAAGAGCCAGCAGCCATTCTGGGAACAGATGCACGGAAGAAACCAAGGCCAGGAGTGGCGCTTTGCTGTCTCTGCCTTGTTAATGATTAAGAATTGCTATGGAGGGGACTTCCGGGAAGATGGCTGAGTAGTAACACACAGGAATCTCTTCTCCAGAAAAATAGCTAGAGAACAGGCTGAAACAGACCCAAAATAGATCTTC
>JAQZBX010017354.1:0-35648 GCA_029593785.1 Cabassous unicinctus | reverse complement strand
CCTATGCAGATTTCTGGAGCTCTGTCTCTGCACATCTTTCTCCTTTCTGATATTGTTTCTCAAATTGTAGTCATCTTCCTGAACTCCAATCTCTGTCTCTTAAGCCCAGCAAAACCCCTGTGCTCTGCTTGCTTTCTCCCTCTCTGTATGTCAGTCCACAGAGTGCCTCCAGGCAGGAAGCTGGCGCATTTGTGGGACTTATTTCATTTATTGTTTTTCTCCCAGGGATTACAACCCCTCACTGCCAATTGCCCAACTTCTGAAAATGGCTGTTTCATTATTTTGTCTATTTTTATCGTTTTTATATAGCAGAAGAACTCACCAGCACCAGTTACTCTATCATTGCCCAACTGTCTTTTTTAGAATTAACTTCTTTGTATGTTTTGGAATTTTTATTTGCACAATCACTTTGAGTCGGAGGTATTATTATTGCCATCCTTTCTTAACCCCGTCCAAGTTGATGGGTATTTCCATCTCCACTTATCCCCATCCCATACCCCAGTCCAGAACCAAATCTTTAAATGGTTTTAAAGGGCTTCTGCTCCACAGTGAAATTGGGAATATGGCCAATCCAGCAACGGAACCAGCTGGTACCTCAGCTCAGTTGCTGTAGTGATGTTTTTCTTTTGTCTTATTCTTTCATGGGCCCACAGCTTCCCATAAATCCACAGCCCCAGGCAGTATATCAGCAGCAGCTTTATTCAGCCTCTTTTTATGGGAATGGGAAGAGTTGGGTGAAACCATCGCTGCTTGCAGGGGATTAAGGAGTTTCCTAGGACTGGGAATTTTCAGTGTTAAAACAGGGAGAGTCCTAGACAAACCAGGATGGTTGCTCACCTTAATCCTGCTCCAGCTCCTGTCTTCCAGTAATGAGGCTGCCTTAGGTGGAGCATTTTAGTCACAGCATTCCATAAGAGCTGAATTTCTAACTGCCGCTAGCTGGTTCAAGGCCCAGACCCTGATAGGCTGTGGCTTTAGCCCAGCTCACTGCTTTGCATTTCTGTTCAGTGTCTGGTCCACAGAGATGTTTATCTTGTGTTTTGAGTCCAGCAATGGCCTTTCATTGAGCAGACAAGGTGAATTGAAGCATGAATTCACTGTGCAACCTTGACTGGCAATTACTGATTCTTTTTCAATTTGATATTTTCTTAGTTTGGGAAATAATGTAATTTAAGAGCCTGCTTTATTCAGCAGTCCTCCCAACCCTCCCAAGGGGTGAGGAAGCCCAAATCACAGAAATTCAGGTGAAATTTAGTCATTGTCCTCATAGTGGTTGCCATTCTTTCTTTGAGGGCATTGTAACTTAATACATTAGAAAAGAACAAGGGAGACATACCATCCCAGCTTTTACTCTATCCTACATCTTCTGGTTGATGAAAATGGTACCAGACAGTGATTTACCATCCCCACACCGGAAGAGCCATGAAGGAGGAAAATCACAGAGGTCTGTGACAGTGGTTCCCTCTTTGAAGATAAGAGCCCCTTTTTTATGCAGTCCTCAGCATATTTTTGGAGAGCAAGTGGATTTTCAGACCTTTTGTAATAACTCTGGAGCCCACCCAGCGAGTTACTAACCATGAATTTGGGCAAGGGTAGCAGGAAAAGCCTCTCTACTGCCTCATTTGTTTGCCTCAAACAATTCTCTACCTATATTCTTTTAGAATTGAAGATTTTTAAACAATTTTCAATCTTTTGCTTTTCCATTCCATTGACAATAATCTTCCGTTTCATTGTCTTACAGGTTTGTGTTGTGATTTATAGTAAACATTTAAAATATTTCTACTGGATTAAAGAGTTTTTTAACACACTGGCTTTCACATTTCAAACCTAACTGCCTAAATATGACACAAACCAAGTTTCTTTCTGTCATAATACAAAACAAGTGAAGTAGCAAAGATACTTCCTAGCAAGAGGTTTTAATTGAAGTGCAAGAAATGTGTACAGGGTCATTTTCATTGAGACATTTAAAAACTATGGGATTGTATGGCACTGTTCTCTTTAAGAGCCTTTCTGATTTAACAGGAATAAAATAAGTGAATTAACTGCTGGCATGAAGGAATTCAATATTTTCTTGGAAGATAATTTTGTAAAAACGAAATGAATCAAGAAAAGACTGTCTTATTGTATGTTCTTTGTTTGTTTGTTTTGTTAAAGAAACTAAGTGGAAAAATGCCTTGTTGGGGTATCTTAAAATTAAGTCCACAGCTAGCTGTTCTGTGATTCCTGACTTGGGGTATGGAAAGGTTTCACAATGAAACAGAGAGCTATCATTTAGCAATTGAGAACATACTTTGCTTATTTAACTAGGACTAAATACTACAGGAACAAGTTTTGTGCTAAAATTAGACATTGGGGTTGGCCCAATAGCTGCACAAGTTATAATCCTCTAGAAGTTGTAGTTTGTTGGTTCAAATCAGGACACTGCATGTGAGACTATAAATCACTTACATTGTGTTCTTATGAGGCCAGCATATCATGCCCATCTCCATTACAGGACTAAAGGGTTACCAAAGCCAGAATTACTTATTCCTAATGTTGGCATTTTGTTTTATTTTGCTTTTTCCTTTTTGCTTTTCTTTCATATGTGGGAAGACTCTTTGAAAATGACATTTAATTCCTAATGTCTAGACCCATGTAGCCATAAAGTACATATATGTACTAAGATGCATTTATTAGGTGAGTACTATGGACTGCATACTAGAACCTATACCAGAACTTACAGGTTTTAGAAAATTAATAGAAAAGGTAATGTGGTATTATGGAAAGAGAATGGGTCTTGGAGTCAGACAGACCCACCTGCCTATGAATCCCAGCTTCAGAAATTACTGTCTATAACCTTGATGAAAGCACTTAATTTCTATGGGCCTCAGCTTCCTTAGAAAGGCAGAAAATGTTAGGTGCAGAAAAAATGTGAATCACCCCCTGCCAAATTCAGAAGGCATTTAGATGGATAATAGACAGAATTTTATTAACTGAACATTTATTATGTGCCAGGCTATGTGCTGCACATTACTTCATTTAGTCCTAACACACACATGAAATACTGGAGCTTATACAGTACTTTCATGAGTCTTTAGGCTTCATTTCCTAAAGACACATAGCTAGAAAGTGGTAGAACCAGGACTGGAGCCCTGGATTTCAGCCTCACAAAAATCAAAACTTTTTTGGAGACAAGAAAAATGACACACCATTATTCATTTTCTACCATATTTAATTTTAATATATATATATATAGTATAAGCCATGTGGTGCCAAATTAAAAAGAAGTAATAACTAATCCCTATAGAATGCTTACTGTGTGAAAGATACTGTTCAAAACACTTTACACATATTTATTTAATCCTTACACTACCATATAAGGTAAGTACTATTCTTATACCCATTTGTTACTGAGAGGTTAAGTAGTTTGTTCAGGGTCAAATAGCTAGTAAGTGAGTAGAAGGATGGGATTTTAATCCAAATCCCACTTTGGCTCCAGAGTTTGTGCTCTTATCCACTATATGATACGCCCTTCTCAAAAAGATGAAACATCCATTTTTGAACCAAAGAAACAGAAAACACTGTAATATTTATTTGAGGTAAAATTACAATTAACTGAGAAGCCTGTGTATGTTTAACTAACAGTTTCTAGGCTGTTATATATGAGAAATAGACACCTTTTATTCCTTTGTTATGGCACAAGTAATGCATCAGTCACTTAGAAAATGGCAAAGAAACATCTAAGCAAATTTCCAACATTCTACTCTCTGTAATAAAGGGTTGATTAATATAAATCAATCAAAAGTTCCTAAAACTTCAAAAGCAATTAGTACCCAGGATGAAATATTAATATTTGAAGACCTAGGACATGTTTTACAAGGTTTAATAAAATAGTGGTGAGCTGAAGCAGAAGTGATCCCTGCTTTGAAAATGCCAGAAGTGAGGCACGTGTAGAATCTACATTTCCCTATTTAAAAAAAAAAATTTATCTAAGACACAAATAACTGCCAATTAGTGCTGCTGACCAGCAGGTGTTATACATGTCATTGAAGGATTTTTTAAGGTACAGGATATTATTTGTTAACAAGTGCTTTTTATTTGGCTAACAAAGTCTTTCAAAACATGAAGGAAAAATAGGAAAAAAGTGTCCTTGATCTCATTCTGTTTTTCAGATATTCTGAAATGTTTTTGGATCTTCACTTAAGAAATGCCTCCATAAATAATTAACATTACTCTTTAACTTCTATAGTGAATTCTTGATAATGCCTAGTTTTAGGGAAAACTTATAGCAAACACCTTCTGTCTAAAAGTCTCTGATTGAATGCCTTTCCATGTGGAGGTCTGAGAAAACAGCAATCCTGATAAATGAAATTCACGGATTATATAAAAGCCTAATTTAATTTAATTTAATTTAATTTAATTCTGCCTTCCTCTCTGATCTTATAAAAGTCTAATCACATATTTCCTGGATTCTAAAATATAATTCATATGTTTATTTAATAACAGCTTTTTAGAAACAAAAGAAAATACTTTCCTGTTAAATGTATGTATCAGTTTTAGGTTGCATAACAATTTCAAATAAGGGGGGAGGCTGAGTACATTTAAGAATTTAGGATGGAAGCAGCTGTGGCTCAAGCGATTGAGCTCCCGCTTACTGCATGGGAGGTCCCGGGTTCAGTTCCTGGGGCCTCCTGGAGAAGGCGAGCTGGTGTGACAGGCAGGCACGGCGAGCTGACGCAACATGATGATGCAACAAAGAGACACAAAGAAGAAAGACAATCAGAGACACAACAAACCAGGGAGCTAAGATGGCTCAAGCAATTGAGCGCCTCTCTCCCACATGGGAGGTCCCAGGTTCTGTTCCCAGTGCCTCCTAAATAAAAGATAAGCAGACAGCGAGTGTGAACAATGAGGGGAGGGAGGGAATAAATAAAATAAATCTTAAAAAAAAAAAAAAGAATTAGGGAAAAGCAGTATCAGGTTCAGTTTTCCTCTTTTATCATCTTCTGTCCACCTTTTGATAGAAGTACTAGTAAGTAGTGAAGTGGAAGTAGAAAGAAAAAAAGAGACGCCAAGAAAATGAATGTATAATTATTTCCTAAGGGTTTAACCTACAAATAAATAAAATTAGAAGCTGATATTAAGTGAATGGCCCACTGTTTAGCTGAGCCTTTTATTGAAACTTTGGTTAGGCAAGTCAGGACTAGAGTTTTGTAGGCTATGTTCCACTTGATGAAGTGAAGGGAATAGAACTTTGGAGAGAAGCTAAGACAAGTGGCCTGGAAAAGGGGGAAAACTGATCAGAAATGAGAGAAGAGATTGAGCACCAGGACAAGAGACTAGAGGCTGTGTAGGAGGTGATGAGGGAGAATTTTTCAATGTCAGGTGCTGAATATAGATGATTAATGTTTAATTTCAGTTGTTTTCTGTGTGGTACTATGGCATGAGTCCTTCTGTCACTCCATATCTTTAGTAAAATCTATATGCACATAGATGCCTGTGTGCGTGTAGTTTTGAGGGTGGGGAAGCACAAAAGTAGCCGAGTTCCATGTCTGGGAGATGTTGGGGTGAGACGGCAATGTGCTCCTTCCAGCCATTAAGCTAAAGCTTCAAAAGCAGGAGCTTAGAGCCAGAGATGACCAGGAAAAGAAATTGCAAGCCACTCTCACCCCCTCTCAGAATCTCCAAACACAAGAAGGAATGCAGGGCTCCCACTGCACAAAAGAATGGGATTTGAGCCAATTTAGTTGAATCTCAAAGGACCGCCTTCCTCAGTTCACATCTGGTTTAAACAACAGTAAAAATGAATAGAATTGGGGTTAGAAAACTCTGCTCCAGAGTCTTCACTTTGCCAGTTATTTTACTGTGTCAATAGTCCCTGCCCTCAGGATGCTTACAGTTTGGCATTTGTGGGGAATGAGCCAGGAGAAACAAGATTAGATTTGCATATATGATGTAATGAGAGTTCACGGTCAAATATGAACATAGTCAAATATGAGAATGTAGAGTGAAGCCACTGACTGTGAGGGCTGAGGCACTAATGACAGGCGATATCAAGGCAAACTTGATAGAAAAGGTGGGTTTTGAGATGGGCCTTGAAAGATGGGGTAGGCTTTGCTAGGTGGAGAGAAGTAAAGGCAGTTTAGATAGAGGATTCAAGAGCAGCTGAGGCATGAAGACAGGAGTGAGGGACGTGTGTGTGAACAATGAGGAGCCATTCTGTCTGGAATTGACAAATTTTGGGGAGTAACAGAAGATAATTTAGGATTAGATAGAATGGGGTCAGGCTGCAAATAAGGCTTTGTACTAGAAGTCAACATTATTTTGTTAATTGAATTACTCGTGAAATTATCTCAATTCTCTAAACATGCTTGTAAGAATACATCTCAACACAGCTAAGTGCTTTGCACTTGAGGCTTCTCAGACCATAACAACATACTCTGTGGAGGGCTGCCCTTTCCTGATTTTCTACTCAGTGTTGTCTCCTGCCTAACTGAGCTGGGAGATCATGCAACCATCTGTCCCTGGCCTCCCAAGACTAGGACCTCTCCTGAGGCCTTGGAGCAAGCTTAACTGATTCTACATACCTGACTGGAGTTGGAGAAGGGTGCCCCTGCACTGTGTAGGCAAATAGTCTAGGAAATGGCTTAAATTTGTTGAATCTATGAAATAGGCATTCTCTCCTTATTTTATAAACTTTCAAAGGGAAGGCCTATATAGATTTCTGAGACCCCTGTCCCCCCATGCCGTCTGAGGCTAGTGGAAAGAAGCTTTGGGGTTTCATCTTTATTTGCATTCTGGCCCTGCTTTGTGACTTTGGACAAATTACTGACTCTTTTTTTTTGAGGTACGTGGGGCTGGAGATTGAACCCGGGACCTCATATGTGGGAAGCCAGCACACAACCACTGAGCCTCTTCGGCTCCCCTGAGTTGGTTTTTTCATTTGTTTGCTTGTTGTTTGTTTTTGTATTTAGGAGGCACCAGGAACCGAACCCAGGACCTCCCATGTGGGAGCCAGGCACTCAACTGCTTGAGCCACATCCGCTCCCCACTGACTTTTTATGAGCCTGTTTTATTTTGTAATCTGTAAAACAGTTTAGTAACTATGTAGTTACCGTTAACTCTCTTCATCTCCTTCTGCAATTTCTCCCAATCCCAGACATTTTTGAAAAGCAGCTTTTTTTCTGATCATAAATACTCTCTGCTATTAAGGATGTGAAAACTCTGCTGTTAAGGATGCCTTTGGATCCTGCAGAAAACAAGAGGGCCCAGGAGTTGGCCTGTCCCTGCTCTTCCCCTCCCTAACCATGTATTTATTTCCTTAGGTTAGGATTTCAAGTCAACCAGGGTCAATCTTTATGAAAGTACAGAGTTCAATAGGGTTCAGAGTGCTTGCAAATCATCTGAGTGGAGGATCAACTATTCTTATTTGTCTTAAGTTTAAAATAATAAATAATTTTGCCAAAGGCATATGAAAATTAAGGTTACATAAGACAAGCATTTTATGAGTTCAAAAACAGCTCTGCAAGGCCATAAACTATCATATTACTAAATTGCTATCCTTTCTGCTGTTCTAGGCTCCACATACAAGTTGGTCCTTAGAAGTTGCCTTGGAAATGATACCATGCTCTCAGTAATTTGGGAATGCCCAATTGTGCTCATAGCAAAGAAGGGCATAGGGTTTGCTGGTTAGTATTTTGCCTACATTTGAATCCTAAAAATAACCACTCATGAGAACAGGATGAGCTTTGTGAAGATTATATTCCAGTTGGTTAGAAATGGAAGATGCATTATTTCTTATTTCCCCTTTGCCCCTATTCTGAAGCATAAGAGACTATTAGAGCAGCTGCAGCCAGCAGCTGTAGCGTCTTTCCTTGTCATCTGCTCCCCTGCTTTGCTAACTTTGTCCTGTCCTCTGCTCCTAGTTGTGCCTCGTCCCTTTCTTCCTTTCAGAACGACCCACTGCCATCTTCTGCCCTGCACCCCACCTTGCTTCTCACTCTGTCTTTCCCTGCAATCATGGGATTTTGCCTGCCATCCTCTTGCTTTTACCATTCCTTATGGCAAAAAGATCATTAGTAAAAACATTTTTATCTAAGAAAACAATTGGAATGAAAAATAAAAAAGTCTAACAGCTAATATATAACGGTTTGCTGCTGCCTCCCTTTTCAAGTTCTGCTGTTTGGCCATGCTCTTTTTAATGCGCTACAATATCAGGAGAATATAAAGCCCTAATTTTACATTTACATGCAAAGCCAGGTAATTATGAATCTTTGAGGGGAAACCCTTCACCGGATTACCTTGAGTGCAGTGATTTACTCATCCCACACAGGGTATACAGCTCTCCCCGAGCCTCTACCACAACTTCCCGCAGCACACTTGGGGCCTGGCTGGGCACTCCCCGCATTCCTCAGTGCCTAACAGTGAATTAACCAGCAACTGTGGAAGGCATTTTTTATTTAATGTACAGTTAATCATACATTTCTCTTGAAGGTAGAATATGGAAGCTAGTGCAGGACAAATTCTATAGCACAATATATTAAAGGAATTTATGTTCCGTGCCTTTTAGGGAAGAGCCAGCTCACTTTGAGTCTTCAGTTTAATGTTGTTTGACTTTGCACACTTAGAAAATGGGCCTACATTCTTTTCCTTCTTTTAAAAAAAGGCTATCATTATGTTTTAAAACATATGTATTTTAGACTAGGTAATATATTATCCAAATACTAATTTAAAACAAAGTATTATTTAGTAAATTTGACTTATAATGCATTATGTGCACCAAGCATAGAAAGCAAGTAAAAATTTTTATTTTACAATGTTGGCTACAGAGCAGTATGTCTTTAAAAAATTACAAATCATCTTTTACCACTGTTCCCTAAAAATTATTTGGGGTTGACAAAATCTAAATTGCACCTACCAGAACAGCCACTAATCTTCAGTTTTCACCAACTGAACTCTCCCTCTTCTCTCTCCATATCCTTAGTCTAATGGAATATATATTTCAGCTGCATTGTTTCCACAACAATGAACAAAGGCAAAAGGAAAGTCAGGAAGAATTTATTAAATTTCTTCTGTGTGTGTGAAAGGAAGGATCCTTGCATCAACAGCATATAAGCATGTACACAAAGTATACCTAAAATAGGGCAGTGCACCTGGACCAGACTGGCTATGTGGGCGTGGTGTGTGCACATATACATTGTCTCTAATACACAGCAGTTTCACTCCCTAGCAGTAATATATTAATGTAGTATGTGTGAGGGGAAAAAAAACACTAAATTACCTTCCTAAATATTACAATGCACAATAAGTGTATCTTTGCTTAGAAATGTAAAAATAATGTGCTTAAGAATGCTAATTACCTAAAACTGAGAGTAAATACTTCCTAAGGAATAGATAAGAAACTAGAACAATTAGACCTCAGGGCCAACTGTGAATAATGTAAAATCACAGAAGCTCTGAGCTGGAAAGATTTGACCAGGTCTCTACAATCCAAATCTTATTAAGGCATGTAACCCCTTTGTAACTCCTCAGTGATGTGGTCATTCCGCCCTGGATTTAAATGCTTTTGGTATAGGGATAGTCATTACTTACTAACTCAGCCAGCCTTAAGTTCTTTTTATTTAGGGAAAGTATACTTTCCTGTAACCTATACATCTATTTGGGTCCCCTTCAACACACACAGAATAAATCTAATCCCTCCTTCAACCCTTCAAATATTTGAAGACAATCATGTCCCCCTATAACTGAGCAATCATTAATGAATACTGTCTCCTAAACCAGTCAGAGCCAGAATGTTTATCCATCCACACTACTCAGCAACTAAAAGATCCTCATCCCGAGAGTGGTGGTGGTGCCTCAGAAGACAGGCCTGCTGCTGTGCTGTGCTAATCAGTTACTGCTGAAGACAGTGGAGCCAGGGAGGGGAGATCCTAAGCCTAGAGCCCAAGAAAGAGCCCTGCATCTTAAGTCAGTGGTAGCAAAGGCAGGGACTGTAATGTTTCACCTGTGAAAAACAAACCAGAAAAACCTGTTACTTCACATCACTGACATTCAAGCCAGCCTGTGATCTTGGAGGTAGGGTCTCGAGCTTGAGCTCCAGCTCCACTATGAGCTCTGCCAATGGCCAGTTGGGCAGTCTTCCTCACGGCTCCGGAATTCCCTCTGTGATATCCTGAGGCACCTGCTGCTTTTTTGCCCCCTGCCCCTGGCCTCTGCTTAGGTGTCATTTTTCCTGGAAGCCTTTCCTGACTCCCTTCTTCACTCCGCCCCACCCGAGACTAGCCTCTTCCATTGTACCTTATGGTCACTTTATTGTCGCACCTATTGTCACCCCTATTGTAGCACTTATTTCATGTATTTCAATCACCTGCTTGCTTGTCTGTGTAAGGAAATCCTTTAAGGCTAAGAACTGTCTTGGTCCTCAGCACTTAGCTCAGTGCCTGACAAATATTAGTAGATATTTGTTGAACAAAGAAAGAAAAGAAAAACAAGAAAAAGATAAAATTAAGAAATTTAGGTAATTAGTTTAGGTACCTAAAATGTCTAAATGGCCCTTACAGGTGAAACACTACGATTCCTTGTTCTTAAGTTCCATCTTTAATGGCAACCTCAGATTTTTAGAAATTCAGATTTTCCTTAGCAAGAGGATGAGTTTCCAGTGGTTACACCAAAGTAGAAAAATTATAAATATATATTCATACATATAATAAAATTTTAGGACTGAGATTTAGAGTTCATTTAACAGGTCCAATCCTTATTTTAAATATGAGGAAACTGAGGATAGAGATTACGTTATCTGCCCAAATTCCTCCTGCTGGTTAGTGAAAAGACCAGATTTCAAACCCTGATCCGTGCTCTTGCCCCTAAACTAGGATAGCTAGCCCCTAGTCTTCTTTTTAAAAGGGAAATGATAGTAGCTGCTGCAAACTTCACTACAAATGGAAGTAATGGACATTTTCCCTCTTTAGTGATGGTTATATTTTAATCTGCAACTTTTCTAGGTGTAAATTAATCTTTGAGAATATTGTTCTCTGTTCCTAGATAAGCTAACTAAGGAAGATTGGTCCTATTTTATCCCAAAAGTGTCAGAGGGTGCTACAGTGTCACATGAGATGACTCCTGCAAGTTGTCAGCTAAATAGAGTTGCAGTCATGTGAGTTGCTTTCAGCCAGGTTGGGTATCCAGGCTCAGTGTCCTGATGCTAAGCCATAGGGTGGTACTGCTATGATGCTAAGCCATAGGGTGGTACTGCTATGAGACCAGCAACTTGGCGAGGAGCCCTGAGGTGCAGCTCTGAGGTGACCCAGTGCAGCCCAGTGCTCAGTGCCAGAAAACCTAAGCCAAACATTGGAATGAATTCCCAAGGAACTGAAATTGTTCTCAATTAAAATTTTAGGTGAAAAAAATTTTGTTTGCCATGACAAATCACTTCAATTCATAATCTCCTGGGAAAAGTGGGTATTTTGCCATTATTCCTAGAGTACTCCCCAGAGACCAAATCTCTTTTCTTTAAAAAATAAATAAATAAAAAGGAAGACAGATTATTTAAGAAGTCATAAAGAAATTTCTTGAAAGCAATAGTAAGATATTCTGGCTGGAGAGCATTTATTTGTCTATATCTTTGAACATGCTTTGTAAGTTGTAAAACTCCTTCAAATGTAAGGTGGTATTAGAGGTGAAAATGGTGAAGTATTGGTCAAGGTGATGGGGATGGTTGAACCAGACTCTGAACCCAGAGATATCTGAATTCAAAACTCAGCTCCACCACTTACTAGCTGCTGTTGTATAGTGGAATTACCTAGATACTTTTAAACAGTATCCCTGCCCAAGCCCCACCAACTAAATCTGAATCTCAGTGGTGAGCCCTAAGCATGAGTATTTTTTTGAAAACTACCCAGGTGATTCTAATGTGTAGCCAAGGTTGAAGACAAATTGCCTGGGCACAAACTCCAGATATGCCATTTCATGGTTAAATGTCTTTGGATAATTTATATAACCTTCCTGAGCCTCAATGCTCTTATCTTTGAAATGGAGATAATAAGAGTTTTGTATAGTTCGTTAGAGCATTAAGTTAAGTTAGTCATGTAAAACACAACTCAGCGCCTATGACATTGTAAATATTTAATTATAGCTGCAATTGTTATCCTTTATTCCCTTAATTAATATTTTTTAGACCCAATTCATTGCTGTTCACAGAGAAGACCAAAAAATCAGAAGTATTAGCAGTATCACGAATAAGTGGAAAATCTTTAGGGATAAATATTTATGAGCAACCCTCTAGACCAGAATTTGAGGGAGATGATAAAGTTTAGGGTCTTTACTGACTCAAGCCCTTATGGGACCTTTGTAATTAACATTTTGCCACCTTTATAGAGCCTTGTTGAAAAAAAAAAAGTCTGAAAATACGTAAACAGCCTATTTGCCTTTTTCTCCCTTAGGATGATACATATTGGGAGAAGGGCAATGAATTGCTGGGCGCCTCTAGCTAGGAAAGTATTTCTTAGTTCAACAGTCTGTCTTAGTAAGTTCTTAAATTGTAGCATACATCAGAGAATCATCTGGATGCTTACGAAAACACAGATTGCTGTATTTTCTGGGAAAGGTCTGTGTTAGGACCTAAGAATTTGCATTTCTAACAAGTTCCCAGGTGACGCTGATGTTGCTGGTTCAGGGACCACACTTTGAGAACCACTGGTGCCTAGACATGTAGCGCTGGGTAATCTGCTGTTCTTGGACCTTGAGGGCTGTGTAGTTTGCTTTCCCATCTGTCCATAGAGAATCTCTCTCTCTCCAGATGACCTAGATGCTGCCACAGACCAGAGTGCTGATCTTCTGTTCAATGGTCTCTTCAACCTCCCATTCTGAGCTGCTTTTTCTTCAGCTCCTTGGAGGTTGTACAGACGTTAGTGCCAACAATAGAGTTTCATAGTTCATTTCAGAGAATGGTTAGGTATTCGCCTTTGCCTGCAGACCGACCACACAGCTCTTCATTCCCAACTTCCCTAGGCCTCTTGCATATCAAAACAGAGCCCAGACCCAGCAGGAAATAATGAGTGCCCTTCCACAGAGGCCTCTCACTTGTACCTGGCACAAGTCAAAATCAAAACTCCAGGATATTTGATTACAGTCTCAACTTCTTTATTTAAAGGACATCAGGACACACAGGCAAATCCAGACCACCACTCCCCAACATACAAACCAAACTCTGTAATAATACAAACCAAACATATAGACCAAACTGTAATAATCCTGTGTCACATGTTATTAGAAACATGTGGTGATAAAGTAATAATAACTCAATATGCCCACAACTGAATCTTGCCTCAGGACCATCTTATCCTTCCACCTTCACAGTTTCTATAATAGCACTTTATCCTAGTTACCTACACTTAAAACTTAGGCATAGCAATCCCTAATATTTGTTGACTACTTACTCCTCACAAAAAACATGTGAGTGGATATTACTTTATCTATTTTTATGTTTGAGGAAACTGAAGTTTAGCAAGGTTAAGGCATAGCCAGAATACAAACTCCAAGAGGACAGGGATCTTTATATTTTTCTTTGATATAGTTCAAATGCCTAGAACAGTGGCTGGCCCATAATGGCATTCAATAAATATTTATTGAATGAATGAAAGATCTTACAACAAACATGTGAGAGCTGGGATTGGAAAACAGATCTTTCTAAACCACTAAAGCATACTTATTCTCACTTCAGCTTGGATTCACCTTCCCTCATCCCTTAAACCCATCCCCCCAAATCAGTATGAGTCCCATTAAGTTCATTACCATGGTATTTCTTGTATTTGACGCCTCTTTTCCATTTCTGCTGCCACCAACCTAGTTAAAATAATTGCTATTTATTTCCTGAACTATTGCTATCTTCTCCCCACCTGCAGTGTTTTTTTTTGTTTTGTTTTTTTGTTTTTTTATGATTTATTTATTTACTTGATCCATTTTAAACCCCCCCTTCCCCACTTGCTGTTTTGTTTCCATTCGCTGGGCAATTCTCTGTGTCTGTTTCATCTCTTCTCATCCTCCTGCTCCAGTCTTCACCAGGATTCGATCCTGAAGACCTCTGGTGTAGGAGAGAGGTGTTCTAGCCATCTGCGCCACCTTGGCTCCTGGTTTTTGGAGCTTTCGGAGCATCTCATCTTGTCTCTCTCCTTTTACGTCATCATCTTGCTGTATGGCTCCCGGGGCCTGGCGGCTCACTGGCACACAGAGCCTGGCAGCCCATGCGCCTTCTATATATATTTTTTTATTTTACCGGGAGGTCCCGGGGATCGAACCCAGGTCCCTCCATATGGCAGACGGACGCCCAACCATTTGAGCCACATCCGCCCCCCCACCTGCAGTCTTTGACTGCCCTGTGTTTCCTACACAACTTTACTGGATTGCTTTTGTCTTACACATTCTATACATATCATACCCCTGCTCAAAGACAAGGAAGGTAGTGTGATATAATAAAGGACTAAGGAATTCAGAAAACCAGGTTCTGGTCCCAATTCTGTGACCTTGGGTAAGTCATACATCCCTCCTGGGCCTCACTTACCCCATTTATAACCGGGGATAAGTGGGTAATTTCACCACGCTCTAATGTTCTCTAGGGGTTAGATGCAGGGGCTGCCCCACCCTGTCAGTGAAATCAGGTAGGGGGGGCAGTTTTGCCTACAAGGGGTTTAGAAATTAGTGTGGGTGGGTAAGATAATACATTCATTTTTATCAAACATTCATTTTTATCAAATAAAGCAAAACAGTGTAAGTGCCATAAAAGAAGTAAAAATGAAGCGCACTGGTGGTTAGGGACAGGGGAGGTTCTATCTGATTACTAGTGGGGGGTGCGGAAGCTGCTCTGACTCTGACGGCAGCCCACCCCTAGTGTGCAGGTCCTTCCCTCTCTGATGCTGCTGAGAAGCTGCTGAGATCCCAACAGCTTTAAGCCAGGTTGGCTTTTGCAGAAATCCATCATGAACACTGTCTAATTCAGAAGCTATTGGCTCAAGACACACAGATTGGTCTAATGCTTGGGAAACTGCTCTCAGGGAGAAAGAGAAAGGAAAGAAAATTCAACTGGGTACCATGTTTCTGATAAATGCTGATATTTCTCCATGTCTTGCTCTGCCACTTACTGGTCAGGTGGCCTTGGGCAGGTCACTGATCCTCTCTGAGCCTTGGTGTCGCCTCAGTTCCTCATCTAGAGATTGGGGGAAATAATATCTACCCTGCGGGATTGTTGTAAGGAATGAATTAGATGGAATGTGTAAAGCCCCAAGTGTAATGACTGGAACACAGTGAACATCCAGGAAATTTTATGTACTGTCTCACCTACTGCCCCTCTAAAAATGCCCATGTTTAGAAATAACCTTTTAAAAATCCCCTGAAAGAAAGAGAGAGAGGACTTAAACAGTGAAATCTTACAGTATTCTGTATATTCTTCCCTTGAATACACTCAGATTTTAGAAGTTAAGTGCCATATTTACTTAATAACCTTCCCTCACCCCTTCACACCTATTAAAAGGTCAGGTAGAAGTTGTCCCTCATTTATCTGTAGATGAAGAAGGAACTAGCAGGGCCCAGCAAGCAGCATTATTTCTTCCTCGAGATGAATAGATAAGGCTTAGAAGGACCAGCTATAGCATGGGCAGGTAGCCTAACCTTATCCTTTCACTTTCAATAAACAATTATCAAGTCTTTAAGAAGTCATTTTTGCTATTGCTATAGCTAGCAGTAGTCATGGCAACTAAGAGAAATTTGTATGGCAAAAAAATTGCATTTCATTAAACTTTGGAGCAAGGAAATATACATGTAGGATATAATTATTAGTTTTTAGAAATTAAGATAAAATCCATTCATTCAGTTAGTAATCAGATTTTTTTTTTTAAGGAAGTACTAGAGATTGAACCTGGGACCTTGTGCATGCAAAGCAGGCGCTCAACCACTGAGCTACACCTGCTCCCCTAGATATTTATTGATACCTACTATTATAACAGACACAACTCTAGGCACTGGGGATGCAACATTGATTAAAACAAAAATCCTATCTTCTTGGGGGTTATATTCTAGTGGGAGGTATAGAAAATAAATAAGGTAAATTAGTAAAATATATAGTATAGTAGGAAGTAATTAGTGCTAAGGGAAAAATAAGAAGGAAGGGGGACTATAAAATGTCAGTGGGGATGAGGTGTTGAAATTTTAGATAAGGTCCTAGGAAAGTTTCTTTGAGAAAGTGCTTTTGGAGTAAAGACCTGAAGGAAGCGATGGAGCCAGGTGTGAGGATATCTGAGGGAAAAAGTTTCAAGGCAGAGGGAACCGTAACTGCAAAGGGCCTGAGGTGGGAGGTGCCAAGTGTGTTTGAGGAACAGCCAGGAGGCCCAGCATGGCCAGAGCTGAAGGAAAGAAAATAGCACGAGATGAGGTCAGAGAGGAAACAGGTTGTGTGGGGCCTTATAGGACCTGGTAAGGATTTGGACTTTCACTCAGAGGAAAAAGAGAAGCTACCGGAGAGCTTTGAGCAGAGGAATGATAAAATATTTTATAACTCATTTAATTGATTTTATTTTAAATGCTGTATTTATAAATCTCACAATGATCTTATGAGGGAGGAACCACTATCTTCCCCATTTTACAGCTGAGGAAACAAAATGTTAAAAAAAAATGAAAGGGGGTACATTATACTAACCCCACAGAAATAAGAAGGATTATAAGAGGGTACTATGAACAACTGTATGCCAAAAAATGAGATAACCTAGATGAAACGGACAAACTCCTAGAAACTACCTACACTGACTTAAGAAGAAATAGAAGATCTCATCAGACCAATAACAAAGTGGCTGGCAGGAGTTTTTTGTTTTTTGTTTTTTGTTTTTGTTTTTCAGTATCTTATATATCTCACCTCCATGGTTTCTGATGAGAAATTGGCACTTAGTCTTATTGAGCATCCCATATATGTGATGAGTTGCTTTTCTCTTGTTGCTTTCAGAATCTTCTCTTTATCTCTGGCATTGAAATTCTGAATAGTAGGAATCTCAAAGTATGTCTATTTGGATTTATTCTATTTGAAGTTCATTGTCCCCATTGGATATTGATATTATGTTTTTCATAAGGGTTGGGAAATTTTCAGCCACTATTTCCTCAAATATTCTTTCTGCCCCTTTTCTGTTCTCATCTCCTTCTGGGACACCCATATCATGTATGTTTGTGCGTTTTTTGCTGTCATTCAATTCCCTGAGGCCCTGTTCAATTTTTCCCATTCTTTTCTCTGTCCTCCTGTATTTTCAAGTTCAGATGCTCTGTCCTCCACTTCACTTATTCATTCCTCAGCCATTTAAAATCTGCTGTTCTATGCCTCCAATGTATTTTTAATCTCATCCATTGTGTCTTTCATTCTTGTAAGATCTGTTACTTTTCTCTGTAAGCTTTCAAATTCTTCTTTATGCTCACCCAATGTCTTCTTAATATCCTTTATCTCTTTGGCCATATTTTCCTTCAACTCCTTGAATTGATTTAGGAGATTGTGTGAACATCACTGATTAGTTTTCTTAAATTCTGTGTCTCTTCAGGATTATTAATATTTTGCTTTTGCTGGGCCATATATTCCTGTTTCTTAGTATGGTTTGTAATTTTTTGCTACTATCTAGGCATCTGACTAAGTTGGTGAATTTACTCTCTTGGTCAGTTTCTCTCTCTTGCCTAGTGGCTTTGTTTCATGGTTCTTTTATTTTTGGTTCAACTTATTCTAAATCTTTATCTGGGAAAACTGTCATTCAGAAATGAGGCTGAGTTTAAGGTCTTCACAGATAAACAGAAACTGAGAGTGATGGTCACCAAGAGACCAGACTTACAAGAAATTCTAAAGGGAATGCTGCAGCCTGATAGGAAAAGACAGGAAAGAGAGGCTTGGAGAAGAGTGAAGAAATGAAGAATATTAGTAAGGGTAACTAAAAGGTTAAAAAGACTGACAATAGTACACGGGGGTATGGGATTTTTCCTTTTGGAGTAATGAAAACATTCTAAAAATGACTGAGGCGATGACAGCACAACACTGTGATGAAATACTGAGAGCCATTGAGTATACGCTTTGAATGGATTGTACAAGCCATGAGATCATATAACACAGTGAGCCCCATGGTGGATGATGGACTGTGGTTAACAGTATAAATATGAGAACATTCTCCCATGAACATAACAAATATGCAATACTAATACATGGTATTAATAATAGGGTAGATTATGGGAAAAATACACCAAATGTAAGCTATGGACTATAGTTAGCAGTAATATTTTCATAATGTTCTTTTATCATTTGTAACAAATGTTCCACAACAATGAAGGTGTTGGTGGTAGGGTGATGTATGGGAATCCTGTATTTTATGCATGATTGTTTTGTAAACTCACAACTTCTCTAATTAAAAAAATAAATAAAAGTAAAACACACACAGAGAAAAATGAAAAATAAGTGTTGAAGAGGATGTGGAAAGATAGGAACCCTCCTTTGTTTGTGGGAATATAAAATAGTGCAGCCACTGTGGGAAACACTTTGGCGGTTCCTCAGAAATTTAAGTATAGAATTACATATGACTTGGAAATCCCACTTCTAGGTACATACCCAAAAGAATTACAAGCAGCAACTCAAACATATTTGCACACCAATATTCATAGCAGTTTTATTCACATTTGCCAAAAGATGGAAGCAACACAAGTGTCCATCAACAGATTAATGAATAAACAAAATGTGGTATATACATCCAATGGAATATTATTCAGCCATGAAAAGAATGAAGTTTTGATACATGCCACAACATGGATGCACCTTGTAGACAGCATGTTGAGTAAATTAAGCCAGACACAGAAGGAAAATATTGTGTGATCTCATGGATATGAAACACTTAGAATAAGCAAATTCATAGTCAGAAACTAGAATACAGGTTACCAGGAGCTGGGGTGGGAGTAGGGAATGGGAAGTTTAATACTTAATTGGTACAGAATTTCTGTTTCAGGTGATGGCAAAGTTTTGGTAATAGGTACTGGTGATGGTAGCACAACATTGTGAATATAATTAACTGCACTGAATTATATTTGAAAGTGGTTTATGGAAAATTTTAGGTTGTATATATGTTACTGGCATACAAATTTTAAAAATTCATAGTATTGTACAACACAATGAGCCCTAATGTAAACTGTGAACTACAGTTAATAGCATTATTATGATAATATTCTTTCATCTGTTGTAAAGAAGATACCACACCAAAGCAAAATATTAATAAGGGGGAAGGGGAGGTATATGGGAACTCTGTGTTTTCTTCATTCTTTTTCTGTAAATATATAACTTCTCTAATAAAAAAAATATTTAAACCTTTATAAATAAGGTATTTTTGTTGGTGTTCCTTAAAAGATGATGAAAATTAGGCTGAAATTTAGATGCCTTCTGCAAATAACTTGGAATAATTGTTTGTTAAACTGTACAGCCCTGACCCTGTATGCTCTGTGAACCAACTTTCATTATTCTTTAATGACTCTTCACAATTCTTTTTTTTCTAGATCTTTGAAAGCTTGACTTGTGTTCACCTTGCTGTGGAATGCTTTAAAGAGCATTTCATCTAATAGCAGGGGAGAATTATAACTTATAGATGCCAAATCATATAGTAGTTGAGTTAGGTAGCACTAGGGTAAAGTTGTAAGCAATAAAATAAAAAATATTCCCAATCAACCTCAACATTGGGAGCAAAAAGGTAATAGCTGTCTGCATAATTAAAGAGACATGGCAACATGCTTGTTAATATGATGATCTGAGGGCTTTAAAAAACTTGAATTCATAAATAAAATATTGGGGATATTTATCAATTTAAGTGAAGTTTTGCATTTATCAATGAGTATGAAGTGTGTTCTGGAAATACAGATATCAAGAAAGAGGGATAGAAAAAGAAAGAAAGAAAGAGGGAGAAAAACTCAGTCTCAATCTCTTAGGCATGTGGGGAGTCAGGACAATGAGGTGGCTAAGAGTTTGCCTGGGTCTGAATTCTGGCCAAGTCTCTTCTAGTTGTATGTCCTCAGGCAAGTTACTTAATCTCTGTTTCCTCAGTTGTAAATGAGGAAGATAGTGGTTCCTCCCTCATAAGATCATTGTGAGATTTACAAATACAGCATTTAAAATAAAATCAATTAAATGAGTTATAAAATATTTTATTATTTATTTTATTATTTATTTTGACTGCTCCTTCTGCCCCTTTCTCTCTTCTCCTTCTGCGACTCCCATAATGAGTATATTGGTATGCTTGATGGTATCCCACAGGTCTTTTGGGCTTTGTTCACTTTTAAAAATTCTTTTTTCTCCTCTGCTCCTCAGCTGGAATCATTTCAGTTGTCTTGTCTTTAAGTTCCACGATTCTTTCTTCTGCTAGCTCCAATCTGCTGTTGAAACCCTCTAGGAATTTTTTATTTCAGTTATTGTGGTCTCCAACTCCAGTATTTCTGTTTGGTTCCATTTAAAATTTTCTATCTCTTTGTTTAGATTCTCATTTTGTTCATTCATTGTTTTCCTGATATCCTTTAGGTCTTTCTTTCTCTGTGTTTTCCTTAATCTCCTTCAGCATATTGAGGATCATGTCTTTGAAAAATAAATTAGAGAGTGCTACACTTTTCTGGAAGGGTCAGGAAGTCAAACTCTTGGCCTTGAGCTGCTTCTCCCCTGCCCATCCTCTTCCCACTGACTCTGACAGTGAGTCACTCCCCTCTCTGTGTGAACTAACCATTGCTGCCAGGCCTCACCATTCCTCCAGAGCAGAGAGCCAGGGAGTTTCCCCCAGAGGCTATGGCCAGCATCAGAGTGCAAAGGAAGCAGCTGAGTTGCTTGGAGCCTTTCTAGAATGCCCCAGGGCCAGCTTTCTGTCTACAAAGGCAAAGTCACTAAAGTCACTAAAAACAAATATGCACAATGGACATATTTTAAAGTCTCCAAAGAAGTCTCGTAAGCTGTTTTGTTGTTACTAGAAGATTGAGCTCTCATTTCCCAGATTATATTTTGTATTTTCCTTAAATTCTGCAGTACTTTTCATCCATGATACTCATTGGTATATAAGAAAAATAATTCTGCTGGCTTCATAATTAAAGCTTACACTGTGACATCTTGGGACTGAAGTTGTGATTAATTGCCTTATACTAACATCTGATGAATACTTTTAAAACTATTTCTTAGGTAACCTGTGCAGCTGACATGTGTGATTAGTGGGGAGACTGGGGCTATGAAGTAAGTTGCCCCCAAACAGCTGAATTCCATCAAGATCCCATGAACTCTTGACCTCTTAATAGAGTCTTTTGCTCTTTTGATAACATCTAACAACTACCTGTCTGTTAAGAACTAACTCAGTTCCTGCCTTCTGCCCAAAGCCTTTCCTGACAATTTGTTTTCACTAAGCTCTTCCTTCTGGGGCCTTCTAAAGCCTTATTATCTGTGCAGCTGTTATGGCATTTGGATGCATAATCACATGCCATCATTTAGTTTCATTGATTTTTTATGTCAAGGGCCATGTGGTCTACCTTTTCAGCCCCCCTCCCCCCACAAGTGCCCAGTATAGTGCTAAACATATAATGGAAGCTCCGTGGTAGAAGTGAATTGAATTGACTTGCAGCCTTTTTCGTAATTTCCCTTATGATCGTACACAGGACTACAGTGCATGATTCTTTTTTATTTCTCTAATCATTATCTAGTCCTAGTGACCCAGAAGTATCCAGTGCAAGCTGGAAGTTGAACCGCTCCTAGGACAGATGTTTTTTTGGCTTAGGCATCATTGTTCTGTCCATGGAAAATGGAAGACAAATTATATCCCTTATGATTGTAGTCATTAGGGAATTCTCAGTGAGTATAAAAAGAGAAAAATAAGCTAATTGAATAGAGAAAGAAAAGAAACATAGAAAGGAGAGGAAAAGAGACAGGAAAGAGGAAAAAAAAAACACCAATAAAAAACAGTAATCCTGTTCTATGATGTAAATATATGTCTTTTTTTAATGACAAAATATAAAGACTCCTTGCAAGTGCATTTAATGGATGATTACTTGCACATCTTAATAATGTTTGCTCTTTAGGGAATTGTATGCAGAAATAACTGTTTCCAGATTGAAATAAGAACAAACTGGAAAGGCAGTTACTTTGGGGGAAAGTGAAATTCAAAAGCCTTGTAACACTGGTGCATTGTATGTGGCAGTAAGAAATGACAATTCAAAAGGAGGCAGACTTCTCTCTTATGTGATCAGCTTGCTCTGCCCTCAATGAGCCATGAGATTTTGCATTTTATAGGTTGCACTTCCCACTGGCAGCAGCTGAAGCTGTTCATTATGCACATCTGTCACGTGATCCACTTCATCACCCAAATGGAACTGGGAGAATAAGTCACCCTAACAAGATCCTTCAGAACACTCTTAAAAACTACTTACAGATGTACTCTTCCTCTGTGGGGATACAATGAGTTTCCTTGTACTGTGCCACATGATACAGGAAATGCATTATCCCCATCCAAATTCAGGCATACCAGGAGGAAGTATGTGAAAAGAAAGCAGCTCACAAAAGCATACAAAGCTTTTGCAAAAGTCCTTAGAGGGGTTCACACACCAATTTATGATAACGGCAGATAAAATCCCAGGCCTCTGAAGCTCAGTTCATTATAAATGCTAATGTCCACACAGGGAAAGGAAGCCACATCAGCATTCAGCTTCTGCACAAACACTGCTAATGCTTTATACGGATGGTTGTCATTGAGTCCCCTCAGCAGTACACCAGATCTCCATTTGTGCTGTAACTTTAGCGGCTTCGTGTGCTTTCATGATTGACTATGTTATGTACCCAGAGGCATTTGTGCTTTCAACCTGTGTCTGGTGAGATAAGCGGCCACATTTTTTATCTTGAATCAGAAACTACTTTGTTCACATTCAGATCAGGTAGAATGAATGTTTTTGTAGATGAGTCTATGATTGGATTCACCTGCCATTGTTAAAGCTTCCTATTTCACTTGGTGCAATCACTTTATCATTTGTTTAGTCAGCAGCTATTTATTGAATACCTACCATATGCCAGGCACTGGAGATATGGCAGTGAGCATGCTGCTAGAGTACCACCACTAAGGATTATATTCAAAGGAATAGGGGGTGAGAAGACAGTAAGTAAATGTGTGCTATGTCAAAGAGCGTGTCAATAAGGATAGGCTAGGTCATTTCATGGCAACAAACAACCCAATATCTCAGTGGCTTCAAACAACAGAGCTCATATCTTACTTACACTGCATGTTCATTGCAAGTTAGCAGGGGGATCTGCTCTGTGTCAGCCTCACTCTGAGACCCAAGCTGCCCGGGGAGCCGCTATCCGGAATATGGCTAGTGTCTGTGGGAAAGGGAGAATAGAATGGCGAATTGCACAGTGGCTCTTAAAGTTTCCACCTGAAAGTGACACATGGCACATCTACTCACATTTCACTGGCCAAAGCAAGTCACAGCCACACAACTTCAGAAAGGTGAGGAAATGCAACCATACCATGTATTCTGGAAAATCAGACACACTTGGGGACAGAACTATCCCAGATGATGATGATTACAATGAAGGAAAAAACAAGTTAAAGGAGATGGTGTCTGGGTAGGGGGTTTCTGTTTAACATAGGGTGGTCAGGAAGATTTCTCTGATAAGGTGACAGCTAAGGATAGAGATCCAAAGGGAGAGAGAGAGGGTCATTTGGATGGGGCCAGGAGAGACTTCTGACAGAGAGAACAACAAGGGCATGGTGTGCCTGGCATGTCTGAGGAACAACAAGGAAGTCAAGGTGGCTAGAGGGGAGTGAGCAAGGGACAAGCTGGAGAAACAGGTCAGAGAGATAACAGAGTTGTGGGACACAAGATAGGGCCTTATTGTAAGGGCCAACATCATGTGTAGGGACATGATCTGACAGGTTTTTAAAAGGATCTTTGTGGCTGCTGTGTGGAAAATTTACCAGGGTGTCAAGGTTTGAGGCAGGGGATGACTAAAAGGCTCTGCCAATAACTCAAGTGAGGTAAGAGGGGGTAGTGCTCAGATTCTGCATATAGTTTGAAGATAGAGCCAACAGATTTGTCAGTGAGTTGGATAGTAGGGTATAAGAGAAAGAGGAATCAAGGGTGACTTGAAAGGTTTGTTTTTTCCAGTAATCCTTGGATATGCATGAAGACTACTGCGTGTGGTTTTTGAGAACCTCATATTTGGTCATATAACTATAGCATATAACCTCCCCCACAAATGAGTAGAGAGTTTCATAGCCAAATGGAGATGTGGAACTGGGCAGTCAGCTTGATTCATGTGCCAGCTAAGGGTCTCCTGTCTCTACAACAGCCTCGTATCTGGTTTCTCTTAGGGCTTATGATCCAGGTTAATTTATAAAATCAGTGCTTCCTTTGGCAGCACATATATTAAAATTGGAATGATACAGAGAAGATTAGTATGGCCCCTGTGCAAGGATGACATGCAAATTTGTGAAACATTCCATATTTGTGTATGTAGGCAGTGCCTAATAAAAGAAAACAGATGAAGATGCCAAGTCCTCAATATTAATACTTGTACTTAAGAACCTTATTCTTATAAAATTGAAATTTAGCCTAATAATATCTATTGCCTAAATAGTTACCTCCTGAAAACCTCCTTGTTACTCAAATGTGGCCTCTCTCTAAGCCAAACTCAACAAATAAACTCACTACCTCCCCTCCCCACCCCAGGTGGGACATGATTTCCAGGGATGAGCCTCCCTGGCACAGAGGGATTTTTTTTTTTTTTTTTAAGGAGGTACTGGGGATTGAACCTGGGATCTCATACATGCAAAGCAGGCACTCAACCATTGAGCTACAACTGCTCCATCACTGAGCGATTACTACCAAGCACCAAAAAGTGATGCATTTTGGAAAAAGACCTTGACCAAAAGGGGGAAACATTAAATACAAAAGAGTTTTTATGGCTAAGAGATTTCAAAGTGAGTCGGGAGGTTATTCCAGAGGATTTACTTATGCCTATCTCAGGCAGATGTCACTAACTGCCACAGTAAACAAAGCCTCAAACAGGGGTGCTCCCGAGGGGTGCTCTCTAGAGACATCTGGACATTATAGGCAAGGCACACAAAGCAATGAAATTGGCACCCCATTGGTAGGCCTTACCTTAGAATATATGATAACCTATTTCCCCAATGTAACAGAGTTATACTCATTTGTAATTTCCCTACACATGAGTCTTCTACCCCTTTTATTTGAACCTATAATTAGCACTATACTTGTTAAATATATGTCCCAGAGACTTAAATCTTCAGTCTGTTCACATGCTGGTTGAGCCCTGGATCTCAGCAGAGTTGCAGCCAACACCTACTCTCCAGTTCATCAGACTCGCCCAGGACAATTAACAAAATGATGATGATGGACAAACCACATCCCGAAAAGCAAAGGGTACCTACAACAGTTCCTTCCACCTATCCCATAAGATCTAAGTCCCCTCTCAATCTGAAGCAGAGCAGGCATCACCATCCCCAAATCCTCAAGATTGAGGAATGAACAAACATAAGGGGGGAATGCAACCATGGACCAAAGTAGACTTATTATTATTGTATTAATGGAAGACCTTGTAACACTGATATAAAGATAGTGGTTATCAGAAGTTCTGAGGGGAGGGGTAGGGAAGAATAGATAGAACATAGGGCATTTTCAGGGCATTGGAATCGTTCTGCATGATATTGCAATGATGGATACAGGCCATTATACATTTTGTCAAAACCTATAAAATTGTACGCTGCAAAATGTAAACCATAATGTAAACTATAGACCATGGTTAATAGCAATGCTTCAATATTTGTTCATCAATCATAACAAATGTAGCACACTCATGTAAGATGTTATTAACAGGAAAATGTGAGGGGGTAGGGGGGAGTATATGGGAATCCCCTATATATTTTTTTAATTTATTGAAGTATATCACTCATATATGAACATACATAAGCAATAAGTGTATAGTAATAGTTGTGAACTTACAAAACAAACATACATAACATCATACAGGGCTCTCATACCTCACCCTACCACCAAAACCTTGCATTATTGTGAAACATTTTTAACTAATGATTAAAGAGAATCCTCAAAATATTACTACTAACCAAAGTATTTCCCCAAACCCACCCTATTATTATTATTTTTCTATTATTTATACATGAACATACATAAACAGTAAGTGTAAAAAAAAATAAGTGTATAGTAAAAGTTGTGAACTTACAAAGCAAACATTCATAACATCATACAGGGGTCCCATACATCAACCCTCTACCAACACCTTGCATTGTCATGAGACATTTGTTACCAATTATGAAAGAATATTGTCAAAATCTTACTATGAATTATAGTCCTTATCTTACATTTGGTGTATTTTTCCCCCAACCCACCCTATTATTTTTAAAATATATTTTTATGACAGAAGTTGTAAACTTACAAAACAATCATACACATGTGCAGAATTCCCAAACAACACTCCTCTATGAACACAACACACCATGGAGGAACATTTGTTACAGATTATGAGATAATATTATCCGATTATTACCAGGTCCACAGCATACATTTGGCACACACATTTCCACACTCCCCCATTATCAACACAGTACATCCTTGGCATAGATGCAAGAATATTACATTATTACTGTTAACCACAGTCCATAGGTCACTCCAGTTGTATTTTTCCCATGCTTCTCCACATTCCCACCCCACTGCAATACTGATGTACATCTGCTCTAGCTCACAAAGGACACTCACACATCTGTATCATCAACCATAATTCTCATCCACCTCTGGGTTTACCGTGCCCTTCAGTCCCTAGATTATTCTCTAGCTTTCTGTCAATTGGCATTTACATCCCTAGACTACCATTTTCAGCCACATCCCCATTTATAAACCAGCTGTTACTCACTATAATGTGTTACCATCAACTCTGTACATTTCCACACTTTTACAATAAAGTTAATTAAAACTTCTACATACATTAAATATCAGTAGTCCATCTCAGTCCTCCCCTTATCTCCTTTAAGAATCCACCATCTACCACCAGGTCTTGAAGATATTTTCCTACATTTTCTTCTAGAAGCTTTATGGTTCTTGCTTTTATATTTAGGTTTTTTATTTGTTTTGAGTTAAATTTTGTATAAGGTATGAGATAGGGGTTCTTCAAGCTCCTTCTTTTGCTACGGATATCCAGTTTTCTCAGCAACATTTGTTGAATGGACCATTCTGCCCAAGCTCGGTGGGTTTGACAGGCTAGTCAAAAATCACTTGACCATAGAAGTGAGGGTCTGTTTTTTTTAACCATAAATTCGGTTCCATTGGTCTATGTGTCTGTCTTTATGCCAGTACCATGCTGTGTTTACCACTGTAGCTAGGTAATATGACTTAAAGTCCAGAAATGAGAGTCCTCCAACTTCACTTTTCCTTTTTAAGATGTTTCTGGCTCTTCAGGACCCCCTACCCTTCCAAATAAATTTGATAATCATGTTTTCCATTTATTTTTAAAATGCTAGTGGAATTTTTTTATCAGGATTGCATTGAATCTGTATATCAACTTGAGTAGAAATGACATCTTAATGATATTTAGTTTTACAATCCATGAGCATGGAATGTTCTTCCAATTATTTAGGTCTTTTTTTTTTATTTATTTCTTTTAACAATGAGTTGTAGTTTTCTGAATACAAGTACTTACATCATTGGTTAAATTTATTCCTGAATATTTGGGTTTTATCTGTCATATTTTCTTTTCACCACTCTTTTGACACTTTTAGTTACTTTTATTGATATAATCTTCATTTCTAGACTCTCTTCCAGGCCTCTCTCTCCTGTCTTTTCTTTTCACATTGTAGCACACCCATTAGTATTGCCTGCAAAGCAGGTCTCTTGGTTACAAACTCTCTCAGTTTCTGTTTATCTGTTAATATTCTAAACTTGCCCTCATTTTTGAAAGACAATCTTGCTTGATATAAGATTCTTGGCTGGAAGTTTTTCTCTTTCAGTATCTTTAAGTATATCATACTACTGTCTTCTTGCCTCCATGGTTTCTGATGAGAAATCAGCACTTAATCCTATTGGCTATCTCTTATGTGTTATGCATTGCTTTTCTTTTGCTGCTCTCATAATTCTGTCTTTGGCATTTGACATTCTGAGTAGTATGTGTCTCAGAGTTGGTCTATTCGAACTTTTTCGGATGGGAGTATTGTGCTTCTTGGACATGGATATCTATGTCCTTCAATAGGGTTGGGAAATTTTCTACCATTATTTCTTCAAATATTCCTTCTGCCCCTTTTCCCTTCTCTTCTCCTTCTGGGACACGAATGACACGTATGTTTGCATGTTGCTTGCTGTTGTTTAGTTCCCTGAGACCTTGTTCAAGTTTTTCCAATCTTTTCTTCATCTGTTCTTTTGTATGTTCACTTTCAGAGGCCATTTCTTCAAGCTCACCAATCCTTTCTTCTGCCTCCTCAAATCTGCAGTGTATTTTTATGAGTCCAGTGTATTTTTAATTTTATTTAATTTTATTTTTTGTACCTTTCATTCCCATAAGAATTGCTATTTTTCTATGTATGCTTTCAAATTCTTCTTTGTGCTTATCCAGTGTCTTCTTAACATCCTTAATTTCTTTAGCCATCTCATTGAATTTATTAAGGAGATTTGTTTGAACATCTATGATTAGTTGTCTCAACTCCTTTATGTCATCTGGAGGCTTATCTTGTTCTTTAACTGGGCCATATCTTCCTGTTTCTTGGTGTGGATTATAATTTTTTGTTGGTGTTTTGCCATCTGGCTTACTAGAGTATTTATTCTGGGTGCAGTTTTTCTCTTTAGTTTAGGGCTTCCTACCCTTTCTCCCTTGCTGGTTGTGTAGTAGGAGCCAAGGATGTAGTTGGTGCTATAAGCTGTGGAGGCTCAAGCTGCCCTCATTGCCCCAAGGACCAATGAAGCTTCTCCCAACTTTCTCCTTTGCCAGGGGTAGGGACAGAGCCACAGCTTTGTGGAATAATCCAACTCATGCAGGCCTAGACTGTAGTTGCCCAGAGAGACTGATGAAGCTTCAAGCCCCTTTCTCCCCTGTCTGGGACGGTGATGGAGCTGCAGGTATGGGCAGCAGTCTATGCAGTGCAGGTCCAAGATGACCGCAGTTGCCCAGGTAGATTTCCAGTTATTCAGTCTGTGCCAGCTAAATGTACCTGCAGTTACCTGGATAGGCTGGTGCAGGGCCCGCCAGCTTCCTCCCTGCTAGAGGTGGGGCTGAAGCCTAGGCTAGGGCTGCAGTCTGATCTGGGTGAAAGAAGCTGGTCCCTACTGTCACTGTGATTTCCATTCAGCCCGGCTTCCCCTCATGCTGGGGGTGGAGTCAAAACGGCGGCCACCGGCCTCCTTCTGACTTGGACAGGCTCAAATTTTACCTGTTTTTAGGGTTATACTTTAGCCAGCCAAATTTACTAACCAGTAGCTGAAATCAGTGGCCAACCGTCTCTTCCTCCCCTGTTTTGGGGAAATGGAGCTTCCAATTCCTGCCACAGAATAGCTCCTGGGGTGGCTTGGGCTGCCAAAGTAGGACGATCACTGGCCTCCGCCGAGTGGCCTGTAGTTTCCAGGAGAGGCTGGCACAGCTCCCCCCAGCTTCCTCCCTGCCTGAGGTGGGCCTGGGGCTTAGGCTAGAGCGGCAATCTGATATAGATGGAAAGCAGCCGGACCCTACCAGCACTGTGAGTTTCCCTCAGCCCCGCTTCCCCTCATGTCAGGCATGGAGTTAAGACGGTGGCTGCTGGCCTCTTTCTGACTTGAACAGTTTCAAACTTTAGCTGTTCTTAGGATTATACTTTAGCCCGCTGAATTTCCTAATTAGTAGCTGAAGTTGGTGCCCAGCCGTCTCTTCCTCCCATTTTTGGGAAATGGAGCTTCCAATTCCAGCCCCGGGACAGCTCCAGAGGCGGCTTGTGCCTCCATGGAGGATGGGCACCAGCCTCTGGGACGTGGAGTGCTCTACATACGAATCTTGTCTGCAGATGGGCAGTCTCCTCCTTCCATTCTTTCAAGGATGTTGCAGGATGCACTTCTGGTCTCCTGGAGCCCCCAAACAAATGCTCTAGATAGTTCTGGGTGATCACCAACTGCCCCACAGCAAAAGCTGATTCTAGTAGTTCTTTACTCTGCCACCATCTTGCTGGTTATCTCCCCTATATTTTCTATGTAACTTTTCTGCAGTCTCAAACTTCTATAAAATAAAGTTAAAAAAAAAGATTAAAAAACTTCAAGAGAAAAAAAAAGCAAAGTATATTACCATTAACAGCTTAAATGGCAGTTATTACAACATATAATAATCCCTTTAGGTAAATTGCTTTTGTTCAACCAATTCAAAATTCTGTGCTTGGAAAGGAAATCTGCTCCTGTAAAATAAGTTTTAGAATCCCAAAAAAAATTTTTTGCAGTGCTTTATAAATGTTTTTCAAAAAATATTTTTTTAATAAAATCAGAGAGATGAGTTTCTTAATTAGAGGCATAAGTAGGAGTTTATTACTGGGCCATCCCATCCTCACCCCACTCCTCATTCCCCTGTGAACCTCAGATAGTCTACCCAGAAACCCAGCTATTGCAGCATGGGGTCTATCCTCAATGGATGCTAGTATAATGATGTGTCACCTCAAGTTCCCCTGGAAATAGGTTGACTAAGAAACTTAAGAAATACAATAAGACAACACTGTGTTGCTCCTCTGAAGACTCTGCCCCCTCTTTCTGCTCAACCTCTCTTCCTGTAATATGAATCTTCCTAATACCACCACCCAGAAAATGGCAACTGGAACTCCCTACTCCTGGGCCTTCTCTTATTTCTTGTCCAGCGGAGTAGAGCATGGGTTGAGTGCAAAGTTCTATAGCTACCAGTTTTTCCTCAAACAAGAGGAATTTGTGAATGTATTATTGATGGTTCATCAATAATAATGTGCTTCCATCCCAACGATGATTTTCTTAAAATTATATAATAAACATAAGCTTATCTGGCTCACCTGGGATTAACATTTTATAACCACATACTTTTAGTGTGGTGCTTTGTATTTAAAATTGGGGTGGCACCACTTGATCGCTTAATGTGGCAATATTTAACTTTCAATGTGTTGGTAGTCTTCGGTTCTGATGTCCTGGCATCAAAATAACAAAAAACATCTTGTTCTCTGTTTGGTAAAAGTCATATTGTATTATCTTATTTGTTATACAGCTAAAACTGTTCTTTTTCAGGGATAAGATATGCTTGAGTTTAGTTTCTTAATTAATTAATAAATTGATTTTGATTTCCCATCATAAAAATGACCATGCTACTTTGTCATGGGCTAATGAGAAAAGATTAGCATGGACTTAAATCATAAATGATGTATTCATACCAAGCAAAGGTCAAATGAATCATGGCACCCTAATTAAGAGAAGTTTTACAGTACTTCAAATAGAGAAAAGTGGTGAGAAAATTGAGTTATTACATAGCATAGGCCGAACTTAGGAATTAGACAAAGCAATCACATAATTTAGATTATTTAGCAGTTTTATCAGTTGGATTCTGTGTCTATATGACAAAGCAATTTGAAAACATTCTTTATGAATTTTTGTGAAAACTTTAAAAAGTATTTGTCAATATTATATTTTGGAGAGCACCATTTAAAAATTTATTGGGACAATCAAAATAATCAACCAATAGTTTCAAATGAGTAACCTGATGGGAGAAAAATTACAGTAATAATAATGAGACATTGGGAAGCGGATGTGGCTCAATTGATAGGGCTCCCGTTTACCATATGGGAGGCCCCGGGTTCGATTCCTGGGGCCTCCTGGTGAAGGCAAGCCAGCCCACGCAGCGCGGTGAGCTGACGCAGCAAGACCTTGCAACAAAGGGAGACAAGCAGACACAGAAAAACGCACAGCAAATGGACACAGCGAACACAAGCAGCAAGGGGGGGATAAGTAAATAAAATAAAATCTTTAAAAAAATAATAATAATGAGACAAATGACTATCCATCATGCTCAAAATGAAATATTTAATTTAATAATTGAAACAAAATGTACAAAAGCATCTTGGTACTATTAAACTCAGCATTGGTTATTTAGTTTCAGCAAAATGTTACCTACCTTTACTCTATATTAATGTTTTTTATTTGAAATTTTCTGGTGGTTTTATTTTAATTTAATCTATAGATTTTTTTTTTTGTTCTTGTAGTTTTTAATTAGCTATAAGCATAAATCATAAAGACCTAATTATATATTTGTACATATTTGAGGAACAATATAATGAAAATTATTTAAGTCAACATGGGAAGCGTATTTCAACATAACTTTTTTCCTTTATAAAAAATCAAAGAGATTAGAGGAACGCTTTGGTAACTTTCTTTCAGTTTAAATGTTTGCTTAACCAACTCTCCCCCCTTTTCCTCCCTGGTCGGATAATGCAGAGTGGGCTGTGAAAACATGGACACCTCATTTCTTGGAAAAAGCAGAGCCACAGGAGTGCAAAGCAGTTTTTCCAGCCTGAATTCTAATTTCCCTTTTTTAATAATAGGTATGATATGAACAAAATACTGTCTTTCAAAATTATTTTTCAAATCCAGTATCAGAATTTTGAGGCTCCATTGTGAATCAACAAACTAAGCCTCTTTTAAAGGCAAACATCCTTGCCTATAATTGATATGTCATATCTTTAATTCTAGCCAGTGCCACTGGGTACCTTGCTCCTTAGCAAGATGGGAAAGGAAAAAATACAACTTCCTGATGCTGTGATAGTTCTGTGAGTCTTCTGTGGCCTGTGCCCAGGCTTTATTAAGAAAACAAGCTATGCTGATTAGCTCTTCTGAAAAACTAGATGGAAGTTTTAACCTCAAAAGCTCAAAAGCTCACATCTTGAACTCTCCTAAGGCTTCATTTATTAAAGGTTTTTTGTTGTTGTTGTTGTTGTTGTTTTTTGCTTTTTTAGGACTGACTTTTTGGAAATAACATTTTGAGTGCCCATAAATAATCATTAATTATAGGATAGAAAACAAGAAGGAAAGGGCAAGAAAGAAAGGAACATTTATTGATTATTTACTACATGCCAGCCACCATTCTAGAAGTTTTCCATGGTCCATCCTCCCTTATTCTGACAACCTCCCTGCAAGTCATTCTGCTGTGAGCGAGACTTTGAGAGGTAAACTAAGTTGCTTAAGGACACACAACTTGTAAGTAAACTGGGGTACAAATGCCAATTTGCCTGATTACAAACCTACATACACCATGCGAGGGTGAAACATGTTAAAAACACGTTACAGACTCAGTTTGGTCAGTGTTTCCTGCCACAGATCTTGTTTGGGAAGCTCAGACAATGCCAATATTCATTCTTGGAGGGAGTTTCTTTGCCCATTCCACCAAATTATCATCTTCTGTTTTCTTGCTTGGTTATTTGTATATTCAGCTGAGAGGTTCAACTTCAAACATTTCCCACATCCTGGTCAGTAGAGAGCAGAAATGCATTTGCTCTTTCCCAGCTGATGCCAGCACTGGCTGTGCTTCTGCCTTCCCAGATGTGAAGGTCGCAGTGTAAAAAGCACCTCCTCACCTTCCCACTCCCGGCAGCCTTCTGTCTGGTCCTTCTTAAGGCACAAATCTAGGCTGCTCCCTCCAGAGGCGTGATGTATGCCCTGGGGGCTGCATTGTCATTTATTGTTTAATGTGCACATTCTGTGGTGCTTTGATATACTTTTCCCATTTCTTACTTTCTATCTCCTCATCTCATTTACATGGTGATTTATAGGGACTTTGACTAGATGATGGGAGGAGTGAGCAGGTCTCTGGTTTATGAGGGAAAATCTCCAGTCACCTGCTTCTTTGAAGAGCAGACCTTGAAACTACATAAATATGGTGAGCTCAGTAATGGATCATAGAGAGGGTCAGGGAAAAGGGAGCACCTGGCCCTGCCTTAGCATTTACCACAGGCTGCCTTGGGTGGCTAGTCTTTTTTCATGTTTATGTCATATCTCCCCAACTAGCCTTAAAAAAACTGGAGGGCAAGAGGCTGTGTGCCACTCATCTCTGCGCCAAGCAGAGTGCCTTGCCCATAGTAGGCATCTGAGAAGTTGCTGATCTGTTGGCTTCTGTAAGTGCTGCTTAACTCCTACCCTGTGACCTTTCTGGGATTGGCTTGAATGACATTTTCATTAGGAGTGGGAGCATGATGGAGCCAGATCACTGGTGCTCAGCTGGGGTGTCAGGACTTGTGCTTCATGAGTCTCTTCAAATTGTTACATGCTGGTACCCAAGCACCCAGTTTAGAATCTTGAATTTTCAAACCCTGAATGTGGAAGGGCCCTGTGCACCTCGCTTTGGAACAACCCCCTTAAGTTCACCTCACAGAGCCTCCTGTGGCACCCACGTGTCAGCCTTAGTCAGAAGGGAGATAGGTAGCCACCTATTAGCTACAATGCAAAGTGCCCCAATACTTCCTTCACTTCCCAGCTTTGGTGCCTGGAGGACCTAAATCTTAGGCCTCTCTTTGGACTGAGCCCTACCTTGGGGTCAGCAGTAGGGGAAGGGGTATCATCCGGGAATGGCTTCACATCAGGGAAACTTGTAAATGAGATATATGTGCAACTGCCTTCTTAGAGCAGAGGAAACATGATTTAATCTTTTCTAGGTGATTAAGGACACTTTTTAATACCAGGTGTTTGCTGTGAGAACTGTTATGTTATAGGAGCTTTTAAGATGTGTTTATTCCAATAGTATATGAATCTGGACCACTGAAGGTAGACATTTTGATGTGCTGAGTAGAAATTACATATAAGTTTGCTCTTACAAATATTACTTTGCAATTGTTAAAAAGCTATATGTTTAATAGTTTTTCAGGCTGCCTCAGAATATTTTCATGAAAAAACCACCCTGTCAAAATGTCAACTGTCATTTCTATCAGTATGCCAGTCCCTAACCCTTTTCCCTGTTGTCCCAAATTTGCAGCTTCTGAGTGACGGAGGGCTGGGAAAACAGATAAGTACACTTGTTAGAATTATATGTAAAGTAAGAGTAAGTGCCATCTGAGTGAAGGTCTGATGATTGTCCTAGGAATATGAGCAACAGAGGTTTACTGCCTAAACTTTGTGATGACTCTTTTGCCTGGGAGGTTTAGCATGTGAAACCCTTTCCACCACTGACACTGTGGCTTGAATTAGTTCATCACAGGCAGCCATTCTTTCTTTATTAGGTCAAAGTTAAGGTGATGTGTGAAGGGGTAGCCAGGGCATTGTCTGGGACAGCAGGGCTCAACAAGACGGTCAGAGGTGGTAGTGGTGGGCATCTTGCTGTGTACTTGAGGGAGGAAAGAAGGAACACAGACGGACACAGGAAAGGGTCTTGGGGGCTGCTGATCCTAAACTGCTGCGTGACAGTTTTGCATTCAGGTGTCTGACCCTGGCCATACAAGTCCTATTCCGTTCAGTTGTTTTGCCACAAATCTAGTTTAGAAACAGTCTGTTCTAGGAGCTCACTGTGAATGATCATCTTGTTTTGAAAATCAATTTGAAGCTAGAGTGGAAGGTTTGTTTTTTTAAAAAAAATTTCTTTTATTTTTATTTACGTCTCCACCCACCTCATTGTGCTCGCAGTGTGCTCTCTGTGTCTGCTTTTATTCTTT
>JAQZBX010017353.1:0-35655 GCA_029593785.1 Cabassous unicinctus | reverse complement strand
AAAACTAACTACAAAATTTATTTGGAAGGATAAGAGGCCCCGAATTGCCAAGGACATATTGAAAAAGAAAAATGAAATTGGAGGAATCACACTACCTGACTTTAAAACATACTTCAAAGCTACAGTGGTCAAAACTGCATGGTATTAGCACAAGGATGGCCATACTGACCACGGAACCGAACTGAGATTTCTCATATGGATCCTCACATATACACTCACCTGATACTTGACATGGCCAACAAGCCTACTCTGTTGTGACAGAATGGCCGCTTCAACAAATGGTGCTTGGAGAACGGGATGTCCATATCCAAAAGAGTGACAGAGGAACACCATGTCACACCTGATACAAAAATCAACTCAAGATGGATCAAAGATCTAAATATAAGAGCCAAGACCATAAAGACCTTGGAAGATAATGTAGGGAAGCATCTACAGGACCTTGTAATAGGAAATGGTTGCATGAACTTCACAACCAAATCACAAGCAGCAAAAGAAAAAATAGATAAATGGGATCTCCTCAAAATTAAACAATTTTGCACCTCAAAGGATGTTATCAAGAAAGTAAAAAGGCAGCCTATCCATTGGGAGAAAATATTTGGCAACCATATATCTGATAGGAGCCTAATATCCTTCATATATAAAGAAATCCTACACCTCGAAAATAGAAAGACAAACAACCCATTTAAAAAATGTGCAAGATCTGTAAAAAACACTTCTCCAAGGAAGAAATACAAATGGCTAAACTGTACTTGAAAAGATGCTCAACTTCACAAGCTATTAGGGAAATGCAAATCAAAACTACAATGAGATACCATCTTGTTCCCATTAGAATCGTTGCTATTAAAAAGAGCCGAATATTAGGGTTGGAGAGGATGTGGAGGAATCGGAACCCTCATCCACTGCTGGTGGGAATGTAGAAGGGTCCAGCCATTGTGGAGGACAGTTTGGCAGGTCCTCAAAATATTAACTATAGAACTTCCATATGATCCATCAATTCCACTCCTGGGTATATACCCAAAAGAATTGAAAGCAAAGACACGAACAGATATATGCACACCAATGTTCATAGCAGCATTATTCACTATTGCCAAATGTTGGAATCAACCCAGGTACCCATCAACAGATGAATGGATAAACAAAATGTGGTACATACATACAATGGAATATTATTCAGCTGTAAGAAGGAATAAAGTGCTAACACACAGGATAACATGGATGAATCTTGAGGACCTTATGTTGACTGAAGCCAGCCAGGCATTGAAAAATGAACAGTATGTTACCTCACTGATACGAATTAAGGAAATTGAACTGTCTCAGAGAGGTATTGTCTGGAAGATAGGTTTACAAGACAAAGAAAGAGAGGAGAAGGTTGTGAGTCATCACCCATACGACATAACCTATGGTAAGGTGAAAGACTGTAGTTGCGTATTGAAGGGATAGGACAGTAGGATAGTGATAATATTGGGTTGTGTGGTGCAGTGTTGACAGGTGGGTAGATTGGGAAGGGTGGCTTAGAAGTTCCAGTGTACTGGGAGGAAGGTTGGGTGAGGGGCCAGGTGAAAACTGGGGATTTGTGGTTATGTGGTTGAAAGTACAATGTTGGGAATGCTCTTATGGTAATACAACAAAAAGGTTACTGGTTTATGGTATTGGATGGGGGCATTCAGGACAGTGCGCACCTGGAACTGGCTTCTAGAGAGTGTGAGAGTGATCATTCTGTCTTAATGTGTTGTATCAGTGGTTGGATATCCACATAATGAGCGGGAAGTAGTTGGACTGCCAGCCTTGGGAGGACAGATTTGTTCAGAAATAGACAGGCAGGATCCTCTCAAGAGCAAGGACAGTTCCTAATAGAGGAGGACAAAACAGTGTGTCAAGACCTCAGTCTTGTTGCATGTAACTATGAGTCTTGTCATCCAAAAAGTCAAGCAAGGGGGTCGCTGTGGGCCCCGAGGGGATGGGGAGGGAGGAATAGAACAGATCAAACAGGGGGTATTGATCAGCATTGTCTTACAGTGATGGACACAAGACATAGTAAATAGAATCAAAATTTATGAAAGTGTATGGTCCAAAATGTAAACCATAGTGTAAAACATTGACCATGTTTTATAGCTACGTTTCACTATTTGTATATCAGTTATAACAAAACTACCATCCACATATAAAAAGGCATTAATATGGGGAGGGAGGGATGGGGAGGATGTTGGGTATATGAGAGTCTCCCATATTCTGTGTGTGAATTTGCTGTGACCTAAATCTTCTTTTGAAAACAAAATGAAAAATAGTGAGACACTGGGGAATGAGTAGGGGAAGATGCCATGATACAGACAGGATACCAGATATTGCAGTGATGAAAGGCAAAATGTCAAAAAAGGTTTTTTAATATTTTTCATTTTTCTAATATCCCAATCTTTTAATTTTATTTTAGTTTTAGTTTTTTAAAATTTTTATGTATTTTATCAATATTTAAACTTCATTATTATTTCATTTTCCTATTAATTGTATTTGGCTATTGAAATGACTTCATTTTTGAAGAAGCTTTGGATCACAGAAGGGTTAAAACTGGAGTGGGGGAGTATTGTTTATGTGGGTATCAGGGATGGGGGATATATAGGTGGAAATTCAACTGAGCATACATATAAGGTATATAAAAATGTTCAAATGTTTACGGGGCATTGTCACAGTAGGTGGAGACTCACAGAATCAAAGAGAGACTATGAGTTCCCATCCTGGAGTAAATGCATTACCTTCGCCCCAGCATGGGACATGACTCCCAGGAATGAGCCTCCCCAGCACTGAGAGATTGCTACCAAGCCCCAACTAGCAATACAACTGGAAAAAAAAACTAAAATAAAAGGGGGAATATAAAGACAAATGAGTTTATATGGCTAAGAGAGTTCAAAATGAGTTGGTAGGTCATCCCAGAGGTAACACTTACGCACATCTCAGCAGGATCTCATAGATTTCCAAAGTGGATATCACCCCAAATAGTGGGGCTCCTGAGGGCTCTGGAGACACCCAGGTCCTATGGTCAGTACAGATAGCTCCGGAGTTTGGTGCCTTGCCAGTAGGCCCTACTTTGGATTTTGTACTCCTGAGAGTGACAGAGTTGGATTAAATTTTGTCTTCACTGCATGTGGCTCAACTTTCCCTTCTATTTAAACCTATACTTGGTGCTGGTGTTGGTTGCTGTATGTCCAGAGACTTGAGTTTTCTGTAGTCCAGGTGCCACCTGGGCCTGAACCTCGCCAGAGCTGCAACACCTACCCTGCAGCTCCTTGGACTCACCCAGGATAATTGGAGGGGTGATGATGATGAATAATGGCTGTCCCAGGGAATGGAGAGAGTCTGCAACTGCAGGCAGGATAGTCTCATCCATCTTCCCCATGGGATATAAGCCCCCTATCAATTGCAGGTGAAGTGGACATCACCATACCAGAATCCTCGGGATTAGGGGAAGAGCTATGGACTAGAGCAGACTTACTAGTATTCACATATTGTGATTCTAGCAATGGAAGAAATTACAACATTGATGTGAAGCCAGTGGCCACTGGAGGCTTTGGGAGCAGGGAGAGGAAAAAAGTGTTGTAATACACGGACTTTTTTGGGACTTGGGAATCGGTCTGAGTGACATTGCAACAACAGATATAAGTCATTTTATATCATCACATAGCATGCAGAAATGTGTGGGAGAGTGTAGGCTACAAGGTGAACTATTGTCCATGCTTAATGGCAAAGTTCCAGGATGTGTTTATCATTTGCAATGAATGTGCCACACTAATGAGGGATGTTTATGTGGGAGGTGTGGGAAGTGGGGCATATGGGAATCCCTATTTTTTTTTTTGGAAGAGCACAAGGGCCCGTCCCATGCCTGGCCCTGCCTGCCCCAGCCTGTGGCTCCTCTGGGAAAGGGGTCACAGGCCACCCCAAGGTGCCACTTTATCCTTGCCCACTGCTCCCCGACCCCATCCCAGACTGGGGGAGCCCCTGGTGGGGTGGAGGGAGGCAGGCCGGTAAGGCCTATATTTTTTGTGTAACATTTATTTAACCTATTTCAAAAAATAAAAAATAAATAAATAGATGTAGAACAGAAAGAAATGGATGAGGAGGAAGATAAGGAGGAGAGGCAGGAGAAGGAGTAGGAGAAATAGAAGTAGGCGCTAGTAGACTTAGAAGAAGAATAAGTTGAGAAGCAGAAACAGAAGGAGAAGAAAGATAAAATGTGGAGAAAAATGTGGACTAGGAAGAGGAAGAAGAGGGTGAAGAAGAACATTTGGAAAGCAAAGTTTATGAGATTAGTTATACTTCTAATAATTCTGAGGTTCCATTACATTTTCAAAGTACAGAACTAGAACCCCAGATAGATATTATTCTGGCAAAGTGCGGCTTTAACTAGAAAGGAGATATTGGAAGCACCTGCACTGGAAAACGTTTAAAATGAAATACAACATTTTTCCTACTTAGGATGTAGAAATCTGAAAAAAAAATATTGTTCCAACTCTAACAATTTTTAAAAAGCCAAATATTTTTTTAAAATTCACAGCTTTTCATAAGCACAACCGAGAGTTGAGGTTACAAACATCCAACTAATTTTAAATCTAAGGTGGGGAAAGCATCTCAAAGAGGACATGAGACTAATGAACCATTTCAAGTTTGTCAGAGCGCAGAACAAACAGATGGTCATAGTACAAGCAGCTATGAAGAAATGAACTAAATAATAAGCAATTTTTAAAGCCAAATGTGGACTAGAGTGTCAGTTGGATTAAGAACTGAAACTTAGATTCAAGGGGTTTTCATTCACAATCAATATCTTCTACGCAGGTCTCTGCCAAGTGTTCTTGATAAAGACTGGGGAAAGCCTGGAAAATTTCTGGCAAGATCACTGTGCAACCCACAAAATACCAAAATCTTCCTCTCTCATCAAATGAAGGTCTGCTATCACTTTGCCAACTACTGATTTATTCTTTACTCTTCACTAACAATAAACATGATTTATTGAGTTATGTAATCACAGTTTGTTCCTTCTTTCTGAGAACATCCAATCTATAACAGACATTTTTTCCTTATAATGTCCTCCTAATTATTAATAAAATGCCTAAATCCTATCATGCTTCTTTTTAATTTTTATTGGTTTATCATACATAAACATCCATAAATAATAAGTGTATAGTATAAATTTTGAACTTACAAAAAAAACATGCATATAATCATACAGAACTCCTATACATTACCCCACAACAACACCTTGCATAACTGTGAAACAATTTTTACAAATTATGAAGAAGTATTGTCAAAATAATACTGCTAACTATAGCTAATGTCTTCTTTGTGATATATTTTTCCCCCAACCCACCTGGTTAATGACTCCTTGTATTAGTGTTATATACTAGTTATAGTTCATGAGAGAATGTTCTCATATATGTTCTGTTAACCATAGACCATCTTCTACCACAGGATTCATTATGTTGTCAATTCCACGTTTTGTACAATCCATGCAAAGTGTGCACTCAGTGGCTCTCATATTCATCACAGAGTTGTGCTATTATCACCTCAGTCAATTTTAGAATGTTTTCATTATTCCAAAAGGAAAAATCCCATACTCCTTTATACCCCCTATTGTTGTCCTTTAGAATTGATATATCTTTGTCATTGCTGCAAAAATATTACAATATTACTTTTAACTCTAAACCAAAAGTTACATTAGTTGTAATTTCCCAAGTATTGTCATATACTTAACACTTTGTAAAGGAGGAAAATATTATATTTTACTTAACCACAATCTTATACTTTACTATAACTTATACTTTATTATTAACCACAATCTTCACCCACCACCAAAATTACTGTTATACAGTCCCACGTTATTCAATATCTTTCTTTCAATTGAAATATTACATCCACATACTATCCCTTTTAGCCACAATCACATTTGTAAATCAGCAGCATTATTTATAATCACTATAATGTACTACCATAAATTCTATTCATTTCCACACATTTACAATAAACCTTATTAAAAATTCTACATGCATTAAACATCAGCTTCTATTTTCAGCCCCTATTCAGTTTTCTGATAACCTATATGCTAGAATTTACTTCCTTGAGAGTACTCATCATTTTTGCTCATATTAGTGAAACCACACAATATTTGCCCTTTTGTGACTGACATAGTTCATGCAACATAACGTCCTCAAGGTTCATCCACGTTGTCATATGCCTACTGATTTCATTTCTTCTTACAGCTGAATATTACTCCATTGTATGTATATACCACATTTTGTTTATCCACTCATCAGTTGATGCGCACTTGTGTTGTCTCCATATTTTAGCAATTGTGAAAAATGCTACTGTGAACATTACTGTCCAAATGTCAGTTTGTGCCCGTGCTTTCAGGTCTTGTGGATATATTCTTAGTAAAGGGATTGCTGGATCATATGACAGCTCTATATTTAGTTTCTTGAGGAACCACCAAACTGTCTTCTACAAAGCCTGCACCATTCTACATTCACACCAACAGTAAAGGAGGGTTCCTATTTCTCCCCACCCTCTCCAGCATTTATAGTTTTCTGTAGTAATAGCCATTCTATAAGGTGTGAAATGATATTTCATTGTAGCTTTGAGCTACATTTCCCTAATAGCTAATGATGTTGAACATTTTTTCATGTGTTTTGGGACATTTGTATTTCCTCTTTCAAGAGATGTTTATTCAAGTCTTTGGCTCATTTTTTAATTGGGTTTCCTGTCTTTTCATCATTGGGTTGTATGATCTCTTTATATAACATTGATATCAAACCCTTATCAGTTATGTGGTTTCCAAATATTTTTTCCCATTGAGTGGGCTACCTTTTCATTTTCTTGACAAAGTCCTTTGAAGCACAAAAGTGTTTAAGTTTAAGGAGGTCCCATTTATCTATTTTTTTTATTTTGTTGCTTGTGCTTTGGGTGTAAGGTATAAGAAACCACCATTTACCACATGATCTTAAAGGTGTTTTCCTACATTTTCTTCTAGCAATTTTATTGTTGTACTTTTCATAATAGGTCTTTGATCCATTATAATATAATTTTGGGATAAGATGTACAACAGGAGCCTTCCTTCTTTCTTTTGGATATGAATATGCAGTTCTCCCAGGAACATTCATTGAATAAACTGCTCTTGCCTAGCTAAGTGGGCTTGACAGCCTTGTCAAAAAACACTTTGCCATAAATTTAAGTATCTATTTCTGAACACTCAATTCTATTCCTTTGGTCAACATGTCTATCATTATGCAAGTACCATGCTGTTTTGTGTTTTGTTTTGTTTTTTTACAACTGAAGCTAAGTAATATGCTTTGAAGTCAGGAAGTGAGAGTCCTTCAACCTCGTCCTTCTTTTTGAAAGATATTTTTGGCTATTTGGGACCTATTACCTTTCCAAGTAAATTTGATAATTTGCTGTTCCAGTTCTGGAAAATAGGCTGTTGGAAGTTTTATTGGGACTGCATTAAATCTGTAGAAAAATTTTAGTAAAATGACATTTTAATTATATTCAGCCTTCCAATCCATGAACACGGAATGTCCTTCCATTTACTTAGGCCTTCTTTGGTTTTGTTTAGCAGTGTTTTGTAGTTTTCCCAAAAAATGTCCTTTAGGTCCTTGGTTAAATTTATCCCTAACTTTTTTATTCTTTCAGTATCTATTTTAAATGAGATTTTTTTCCCGATGTCTTCCTCAGATTGCTTATTAGTAGTGTACAGAAATGCTACGGATTTTTAAGTATTTATCTTGTATCCTGCCACTTTGTTGAATGCATCTATTAGTTCTAAAAGCTTTGCTGTGGATTTTGGGGGGGATTTTCTGGATATAGGATCATGTCATCAACAAATAGTGAAAGTTTTATTTCTTCCTTTCTTATTTGGATGCATATTCTTTCTATTTCTTGACTAATTGTTCAAGCAAGATCACCTAGCACAATTTTGAATAACAGTGGTGATAGTGGGTATCCTTGGCTTGTCCTGGATCTCAGCAGGGAAGCTTTCAGTGTTTCATCATTGAGTACAATGTTACCTGTGGGTTTTTCATAGACGTGCTTTATCATGTTGAGAAAATTTCCTTCTATTCTTATCTTTCACAGAGTTTTCATCAAGAAATGATGTTGGATTTTGTCAAATGACTTTTCTACATCAATCCAGATGATCATGTGATTTTTTTTTTCTTCAATTCAGTAATATGATTGTATTAGCCAGCCAATGGTGTGCTGATGCAAAATATCAGAAATCAGTTGGTTTTTATAAGGGTATTTATGTGGGGTAGAAACTTACAGTTACCAGGCCATAAAGTGTAATTTACTCCCTCACCAAATTCTGTTGCCACGTGTTGGAACCAGATGGCTGCTGACATCTGACATCTGGGTTCCTTTCTTCCTGGTGCTTTTCTCACTCCAGGCTCAGCTGCTCAGGGCTTTGTTCTCTGCAGCTGCAAACTCTCAGGCAGATGGCTCGCCTCTCTTCCTAGGGCTTATCCTGTGTCTAAGGAGCAGTCCCCATTCCTCTGTGTTCTTCTCCTGTGTGTTTACTTCCTGGACTCCAACATCAAAACCTTAACCTCCCTTCTCTTTGGTGCAGTTTCTCTGTGAGTCCCTGCCCATCAAGGGGTGGAGCTCAATATCCTCCTGACATGGCCCAATCAAAGCCTTAATCATTATTTAATTAAGTAAAAGTGAAATCTCTGAATCCAATATAATCTAATATGCCAAGAGGAAAAGACCAGTTTACAAATATAATTCAATATGTATTTTTGGAACTCATAAACAATATCACACTGCTACAGTGATATATTACATTGATTGATTTTCTTGTTAAACCATCTTTGCATACCTGGAATAAAATCCACTGAATCATGATATATAATTCTTTTAATGTGCTGTTGGATTTGATTAGCAAATATTTTGTTGAAGAGTTTTGCATTTAATCTATATTCATTAGAGAAATTGGTCTATACTCATTTTTTTCATTTTACCTTTATCTGGCTTTGGTATTAGGGTGATATTGGCTTCATATGATGAGTTTTGCAGTGCTCCCTCCTGTTCCATTTTTTGGAAGAATTTGCACAAGATTGGTATTAATTCTTCTTTGAATGATTGGTAGAATTCACACAAAGGACATTCTGGTCCTTTGTTTTTCATCTTTGGGAGTTTTCTTTTTTTCTTTTTCTTATTTTAATTAGAGAAATTGTGAGCTTACAAAAACAATCATTCATAATATAGAGAATTCCCAAAAATCACACCTTAACCAAAACCTTACATTATTGGGGAATATTTGTTACATATTATGAAAGAACATGATTAGGCTATTACCACTAATTAAAACCCATAGCATACACTTGGTATAGTTTTTTCCCTACACCCTCTATTATTAACACAACATATGTGGGAGGTTTTTGATGAGTATTTCATTCTCCTTACTTGTGATTGGTTTGTTGAGATCTCTTGTTCCTTCTTGGGTCAGTGTAATTTGTATGTGTCTTTCTAGGAATTTGTTCATTTTTATTTTTTTATATTGTCTAGTTGTTCATAGTGTCCTTTAATGATCTCTTTTATTTTTGTGGGGTTGGTACTAATGCCCCCTTCTCATTTCTGACTTTATTTGTATCTTCTATCTTTTTTCTTTGTCAGTCTAACTAAGGGTTTGTCAATATTTATTTTATTTTTTTAAAGAACCAACTTTGCTAAGATTCTTTGTCTCTATTGCTTTTTGTTTTCAATTTCATTTATTTTTGCACTAACTTTTGCTGTTTCTTTCCTTCTGCTTGCTTTGGGATTATTTTCCTGTTCTTTCTCTATTTCCTGCAGGTGTTCAGTGAGGTTTTTTATTTTAATTCTTTCTTCTTTTTTTAATGTAAGCATTAAGAGCTATATATTTCCCTCTCAGCACTGCCTACACTGAATCCCATAGGTTCTGATATGTTGTTTCTCATTTTCATTCATCTGAAGATATTTACTGAATTCTCTTGCAATTTCCCCTTTGGCCCACTGATTGTTTAAGATTGTGTTGTTTACCCTCCATATATTTGTGAGTTTTCCCTTTCTCCACTTGTTGATTATTTCCAGCTTTATTCTTTTATGATCATAAACAGTGCTTTGTGAAATTTCAAACTTTTTAAATTTAAGACTTGTTTTGTGACACAACATATGGTCTATTCTGGAGAAAGATCCATGAGTGCTTGAGAAGAATTTATATACTGAGCTTTTGGCATGCAACATTCTACATATGTCTGTGAGGTCTTGTTCATTTATCATATTATTCAAGTTCTCTGTTTCCTTATTGATCTTTTGCCAGGATGTTCTATCCAAATATGAGAGTGTTGTATTGAAGTCTCCAACTATTACTATAGAGACATATATTTTTCTCTTTAGAGTTGTAAGTGTGCCTCATGCATTTTAGGGCACTCTGATTAGGTGCATAACTATTTATTATTGTTATTTCTTCTTGGTGAATTGCTCCTTCTATTAATATATAATATCTTTATTAGTCAGTCAAAGGAGTGTGATGCAAAATACAAGAAATCTGTTGGCTTTTATAAAGGGTATTTACTTGGGGTAGAAGCTTACAGTTACCAGGCAATAAAGCATAAGTTACTTCCTTCACCAAAGTCTATTGTCATGTGTTGGAGCAAGATGGCTGCCAAGAGTTCAGGCTTTCTGGGTTCCTCTCTCTCTGGGGCTTGTTTCCCTCTGGCTCAGCTGCTATGCTCTCTCCATAAGGCCAGCTGTGGACTATCAGGCAACAGGCTCTGTCTCTCTCCCTGGGGCTGGATTCTCTCTGGGCTCATCTACTCTGCTCCTCTGGATGCTTACTTGATGGGCTCCAGCTCAAAACTCCAACTCTTTTCTCTCCAGTGTAGTTTTCTCTGTGAGTCTCAACCCAACAAGGGGTGTAGACACAGCTTCCTACTGACATGACCCAATCAAAGCCCTAATCATAATTTAATCATGTCCAAGTACAGACCAGTTTACAAAGAAGACAATATCTATTTTTGGAACTCCTAAAACGATATCAAACTGCCACACTCCACCCTCTGAATTCCAAAACAGACATTACAGCTTCAAAAACCTTATTTCAGTAACAATACTAAGTACAAAATCATATCATAATCAGTTTAAAGAAATAGTTTGTCTTGGGGCAAAGCCCCATCTGCTATAGGCCTGAAACTTAAAAGACCATTTATCTGATTCCAATACACAAATGGACAGACAATGGATAAACATTTTCATTATCATAAGGAGAAATTTGGAAAAAAAAGTGAGTCATGGGTCCTCTACAGTTCAGCAAGCCTGCAGGGAATCCTCCATTTGATTTCAAAGTTTGAGAGTCATTCTTAAGATGATGGTTTCTTCTTCCTGGGGCCACATGGGGACCCTCCCTTTTGATAGGCTTGCCCAATACTCATTTTTTTTGGTTCCACACTCATCAAGCATCTGGGTATTGACTAAGCTCCATACATCACCCTCCAAGAGCATTGGGGTGATTGCCAAATTTTACCCAATATTTAGGTTAGTGTTTTAACACCTCTAGTATAGTGAAGTGAAGACAATATCATCCCTTACCTTTGGCATACATGCTCAACCCTCTCAGAGCAATGAGTTAACCACCTGGACTTCACTAATCCATGGAGGACAGGTGCACCCCTCTCAGACCTATGACTTTAACCTCCCTAATCCTTAGGAAATATTCTCCACCCTCTCTGTACCCTCAGGTGGCAAAACTCTCCCTGAACATTGGGTGGGAACATCCAACCTCTTCAATTGCTGGGGCAAACTCACCCTCTCTGTACACATGGGAATGGTTCTTCTCTTGGCCCAAGGCTATGTCTAAATTCCAGATCTCAGCTTCCATAGTTTTCTTCTTAAAGTTGATTCTCCTTCAATCTTTCCTTTCCTTGTCCTTTTAGTCCAAGCTGACAGTGGTTTTGTTCATACAGCTTTCTGAAAAATCTTGTTGGTTTAGTATGCAGGAAGCAAGTGTTGAAGCCATTAGACAGTAAGACTTTCCACCAGTCTTTCCAAGATAACTGCATTTTCAATCCTGATTTAGATGTTCCAAGTTTAGTTAAGTCCTCAAATGGGGCACTATCATCTGGGAGCTTGGTTTCCAGAGGCTTGGGATTTCCAGTATTAGTTTCTGTTTTCTTGTTCCCAACAGTTCAGGCCTCAGCTTATCTCTCTTGTCTAGCATTTTTCTATAAGCTACAAGGGAATCCAAGCCAAATTCTCCAAGTTTACTTTGGAAATTATTTCAGTTAATTGCCCAGACTCACCATTTTCAGGTTCTGCCTTCCAGAAAACACCAGGAGTTAATCTTGCTAAGTTATCTGCAACTTTAAAACACAGATCGCCTTTCCTCCAATTTCCAATAATAGTTTCATCATTTACTTCTCAGGTCTCATAAAAAGTCTCTTTTGAATCCATATTACTATCAACAGTCTCTTCACAGCAATTTAGGTCTTTTCTACCAAACACCTCACAATTCCTCCAAAAAATACCCCATACCCATTTATAAAACCATTTGAGCATTTTGGTAATTGCAAAAACACAACCCCACTCTCTGGTACCAAATTCTGTATTACTGAGCCAAAGGGATGCTGATGCAGAAATCTGTTGGCTTTTATAAAGGGTATTTATTTGAGGTAGAAATTTACAGTTACCAGGCCATAAAACTTAAGTTACTTCCCTTGCCAAAGTCTGATGCCACATGTTGGAGAAAGATGGATGTCAACGTCTGCCAAGAGTTCAGGGTCCTGGGTTCCTCTCTTTCCAGGGCATATTTCTCTCCAGGCTCAGCTGCCCTGCAGTCTCCACAAGGCCAGCTGTAGACTCTCAGGTGACCAGCTCTGTCTTTCTCCCTGGAGCTCAATTCTCTCTTGGCTCAGACTCTCTGTTCCTCTGTGTGCTTACTTCCTGGGCTCCAGCTGAAAACTCCAACTCTCTTCTCTCCAGTGTAGTTTTCTATGTTCATCCCCACCCACCAAGGAGGCAGGGACTCAATATCCTACTGATATGGCCCATTCAAAGCCCTAATTATAATTCAATCACACCCAGGTACAGACCAGTTTAAAAACATAATCCAATATCTATTTTTGGAATTCATAAACAATATCAAACTGCCACAACACACTTCTTCATCTCTTAAGCATTTTTGTATTTAAAGTCTATTTTGTCTGATATTACTATTGCTATTCTAGCTCTTTTTTGATTACTGTTTGTGTGGAACATATTTTCCTTTCAGTCTCTGTGCCTTTGTGTGTAAGATGAGTCTCTTGTAGACAAAATATGAATAGCTATTTTTGTTATCCGTTCTACTAGTGTGTGCCTTTTTACAGGGGAACTAAATCTATTAACACTTAATGTTACTTCTGTAAGGGCATTGCTTACTTCATCCATTATATCTTATGGCTTTCCATTGACCTATCTTACAATTATCTGTCTTTTTACCCTTTTTGTTACCCACAGTTTTTGAACACAGTAAAAAACATGAACATTGTCTAACATTTTCCAAACATCCCTCTCTCCTGGCTTATATGGGTGACTATCATTTCATGATCAATTTCAGCTTTAGCTTTATTTCAGTCTTTTCTCTCTATAGATAAGGTTTATTAAAATACCTAATCATAAAACTACTCTCATATCTTGAGAATATCCAATCCAAAGCAAATTCCTGCTTCTTTAAAAACTTCCCCAAATCACTAACACAAGCCCAATCCTGTATTAAGTCTTTTCTAACACTTTTTTTTCCCTGAAATGGCCCAAGGTTTTCCATTATGAAAGTTCTCCCTTATTACCATGAGTAATAAACCTAATTTGCTCAACCACAAGAATGTTCCTGTTGTCACTGTACATACAGAGGTCATAAAAGATGGACTGGAAAATTGACCCCAGGATATAATGTCAGTGCAGGTTTTCTGAATAAGTTCCCTCACATTGCTGATTTTCTTGCCATCTTCCTTTTTCTCCTAAAAGTGGATTAATATTTTTGAATGAGAATTCTTTTAGATGTCATCTATCTCACCTAATTCCAACCATCCTGATGCTTTAAGGTTAAGTATAACTTGGTGCCTTTCCTCTGCTATCAACCAGTAGTATCTGATGACTTGACCTTGAGTTTTGGGTCTTAGCCCTGCAGTTCCACAAACTGTCATAACATCACCCTGTGCACCCCACGTGTTACCACCATGGCCCTTAGGCAGGTTTTAACCTCAGCATTGCACAAGATTGGAAGCCAGGAACCCAAATTAGCCAATCAACTGCTATAATTGGTGCCAGGCTACTTCCCCTACCCTGTTTTGGGGGAAAGAGAACTTCTGTTTCCAGTCTGGGAGTGGGTTTGTTAGTGGCCTTCCTGACTGGTGGAGATTGGACAACCACTCTTGCAAAATGGAGGAATCAACTCAGGAATCTTCATAGCAGATGTTCAGTTTCCTCATCCTTGTTCTTTCCTGGATGGTACACTACGTTCTTCTCAATCATTTCTTTTTAACACTACCTTACTTAGAAACTGCCCAATTTCCAATGGTTGTGTTCTTCATTGCTACCTTGAGTAATAAAGCTAACTTGTTCAGGCAAAATTTTCCTAATGGTCTTTGCCTAAAGAGCATTGACAATTTCTTACTTAAAGGACTAGTGGACAGGATAAATAACACGCAGAGATACATGAGAATTTTTTTCAGATAGATGAATACTACAAGGAAATATCCAAAGAAATGCTAGAAATAGGATTTTTAAAGTACACAAACACAATATGAGAAACAAAGAATTCGTTCAACAGGTTGATCAGTAAAGTCAGTATAGCTGAAGAAAGACTGAGTGAACTTGAAGACAAGCCAAAAAGAATTAAGAAACATAAAGAAAGCCAAAAAAAATCTAGAGCTGTAAAATGTATTCAAGATTTATGGGACAATATCAAATACTTTAATATAAATGTCATAACAATTCTACAACAAGAATAGAGAAGAAATGGACCAGAAGAAATATGTAAAGCCAAGCCTTTTCCAAAAACATGCAAAGACTTCAAACCAGAGGGAAATATCAGTGAAACCCCAGGAAAGATAAATGCAAAAATGAAATCAAACAACCATAAAATATATGTGGATTCATTAGATTTACTGCTTAAAAACAAAGATAAGTATACAATTATGAAGGAATTTTGAGGAAAGCACATATCACAAACATATGAAAAAATATAATTAAAAGATTCTTGCTATTATATTAATAAAAGAAAGATGATAATGGAAAGACATATTTAAAATACTGAAAGATAACACTCATTCCTCTTTGAATACCCACTGAAAATAACTTTCCAATATACAAACAAAATGAATACATTTTAGGCAGATTAATTCAGATGGACACAGAGAAATAATTATTTTTCCAGCAGACTTACACTTTAAAAATTATCCAGACAGAAATATGATAGCTGAAGGACACTAAAAAGACACAAATGACACTGAAAATGTAAAAATGAAGGTAGATATGTCAAATACTTAGTTTTACAATTTTAATTGCTTAAAGTGAAACTAGGTTGATGAATTTTTGGTTTTAAGACATATATAAAAGTAAATTTATGACAAAAATAAAATTTGAAGGAAAAATTGAGTCTCTACTACTTTACAGTCCTAATGTTAAAAGTTAGGTGATATGTTATGTTAGGCAGGCTAAGATAAAGTAAGCATGCATATAATAATCCCTAGAAAAACCACTAAAGAGAGAAAAAAACTTGCAAACATAAGGATTTAAGGTAAGGATATCAATAAAGTCACTCACTAATATTAAACAGATTATAAGAAATTGCTATAAACAACTTGTAATTGCTAACTTTGATAATTTATACTAAACATATAATTGCTTGTTTACTCACATCAAAAGAAAAGGGTTATCTCTTTAGTCCTATGTCTCTTTTAAAAATTGAGTTTTTCTTTAAAATTTTTCCAAATGTCAAACATTCTGAAATTGTTTTCCAAATGTTTAAATCTTACATTTCCCTCAGACAGGAATGTGGAAAGTGTGCTATGTGAAACCTACTCAACCTGCAGAAAAGGACAAGATCTTAAAAGATAGCAGAGTAACAACATTAAAGAAACATGGGTACCTGAATTATCTCAAGGAAAGAGCCACACACACAGTCAAATCAGTGAAAGTCTACACTGTTAAAACCAAAGATAGGGTAGTGATTGAGCACCTACTTCTCATATTGGAGGTCCTGGGTTCAGTGCCCGGTGTCTCAAAAAGCAACATGCAAACAAATGAAAAAAAACAACTCAGGGTAGCCAGTGTGGCTCAGTGGTTGAATGCCAGCTTCCCACATTAAATGTCCCAGGTTCAATTCCCAGCACTGGCACCTCAAAAAAAAAATAATAATAATAAAAAAGAAAGAAAGAAAGAAAAAGAAAAAAAGCAAGGATAATATTTTCGCTTATGTTGAGCGTCTCTATTTCAAGCCCTTTCTTACACTAACCAGCCTGTACTTAATACAAATTTTCTCCCCAACCAAATCACATTAATTCATAAATCACTCTTTCTAATACACAGTTCTTTCTTTCTGAAAGTATGCTATACATATATGTTTGAGAACATTTAGCAGCTATCTCCAAAGTTACACTGTCTTCTACTGGCAGCTCTAGTGAGGTCTGCCAGCAATATACACTTGTCATCCCTGTTTTTTTAATAACTTATAATATAAGAAAGTAAAGTATTGTATGTTTTCAACTCTCTTAAGAAAGATGTTTATGTGGGATGTTATGGGGGTGTGGGAGGAGGGGAACATGGGAATCCCTGTAATTTTTATGTAATTTATTAATTTTTGTGTAACATTTATGTAATCTAAGTATCTTTTAAAATATATATATATATAAATAACATTTATGTAAGCAAATGCACATATATGCATATGTATTTATATATCATTTTAGAAATATTGGTTTGTATTGTGAAAAATTTGATTTTTAACCACAATAAAAAAAAAGGATAGTATAATTTTGTTGAAAAAAAATGTCATATAATAAAATGATTATTAAGAATGTGAACTCTAAAATCTGGGTTGTAATTTGAGTTTGTTCTTTAAACCTGTTTACTTAGTGTGAACAATCTATGAAAACTCTCTGTGCCCCAGTTTCAGCATCTATAAAATTCAACTATTCAAATACATTTATTGAGGTACTCTTTTAGATGTCGGGGATACTACAAATACATGGAATGTTCAAGAGGGAAAACTGCTATGGAAAAGAAATTCAGTATTGATGATGGATGGGGACTGTGCGATTTTAAAGAGGGTGGTAAGGGATGGCCTTATGAGGACTAGAAGAAGAAAATAACCATGGAATTTTACTTGGGAAATGGAATTTCAGGATAAAGGAAAAATGCAAATATTCCAGGCAGCACCAGAACTAATGTGAATAGGAAGGATGAGGAGGTCATTGTGGCCACTCCAAAATGTGTGTGATAGACAAAGTAAGGATTAGGGGCAAAATCATGTTGTACCTGTAGGACCTGGAAAATGATATTTATTCTTAATGTGATGGGAAATCGTGTAGTTTTTGTAAAGAAAAGTAACATGATATAACCTAGGTTTTATAAGTACCAATTACCCCTTCATTGAGATTAGACTAAAGGGGAGTAAGTCAGAGACAGAGAAAAACAATCTAGAAGTCTCTGTCAATAATTTAAAGATAGAATTTATGGTTCTTTGAGCCAGGATGTTAGAATAGGAGGTGTGAGAAGTAGTCACATGCCAAATATATTCTGCACAGAGAATCAGTATGATATGTTTATGGACAATATGGGAGTTGTAAGACATAGAGAAAATTCTGGGATGCTCTTATGCCTTTGCCTAAACAAGTAGGGGGATGGCTTTTCATTGCCTGAGATTAAATTTCAGATATTATAAATATCTACCAGACAGTTATCTTATCAAGATAGACTAAGTTAATTATATACCTAAAACAATGAAGATTGTCTCAAACTCAATGGGTGCTCATTAAAAATAATCTCTTTTTTTACCATTATTATATAATATTAATCATTTGCATACAAAATCTATTGTTCATATTTTGTCATGGTTTATCCCAGTCTTATTTTCTTTATCATTTTGTAGTTCAACTTATTCCAATGCATAGAATTTTGGCATACCACCCTGTCTTGGTTTGAATCTTTTATGGATCCCAGAACATTATGTTCTCAAGCAAACCCATTCTTGTACATGGGAACTTATTTTATGTGAGACCTTTGGCTAAATTCAGTCCAGGGATCTTTTGATTAGATCAGTTCCATTAGGTCACTTTGCTTATGGCCAGCCCTTGATTAGATTGTTGGATGCAGGGTGGATGTGAATCCTTTTGCTCATGTCTTATATGAATGGAACATAGAGAAAGAGAACCCCAGCATCACCTACAGCTGCAGAAAGACAGAGAAACCCTGAAAGCCTAAGAGAGAGGCCAGAGGCTGGAATCATCAGTGCAACCTAAAGCTGAAGAGACTTAGCTTGGGGAGAGATGAGCCATATGCCTGATTGCCCACAGCTGAGCTCTGGGAGAAAGAGAGATTGGAAGAAAAAGCAGTGTCCAGCTGCCATTTTGCTTGCTACATAGCAGGATTCCAGGATCTTCCAGCAGCTGACTTTTGATGAAACAGCATCTCTGATGATGCCTTGAATTAGACATTTTCACAGCCTCAGAAATGTAAGATTTTACCCTAATAAATTCCCATTATAAAATCCAACACATTTCTGGTATTTTTCCAATAGCAGTCTTTAGCAAACTGAAACACACCATGAACAAAAGGATTGTGTCTTAAAAATACTTCAGACCACATCTTACATAAAATATGATATCTACTGATATAAACAGGGAAACAGAGGGGGGATATAAATACTCTAAAATTTCCACATTCCCTAAAGCTTTTATTACAATTATATAATAACAAAATTAAGGAATTCTAGAATATACTCTAAGATGATCAGATAGCCTAAGTTTAATAAATACATAAAAAAAATTCCTGAACTTCTTGCTTTCTGAAAAATGAGAGACTCTTTTCAGCATCATTGCCCTGAAAAACCAACTGGATACATTTCTTAAATCATGGAACTATATATAAATAAAACTAAGGCCAGCACAGTTCACAAAAAGACCAGGTAATTTAAAGGACATGTAAATATAAGAAAAGACACAATGTGCGTAAAAGATAAGAAATTATTTTAAAAGGTACATTATAAAAAATAAATGCTCATCAAATACATGGCTATAGGTAGAGGAAACAAAGAATTGCAATAAAAATAGATTTTAGTTAACATAAAGTTCAGAGCAAAAATAAATGCTAATACAGTTGTTTATATGGGTATTACATATGTCAAAATTTTAATATGAATTCAGGATATAGAAGAAAATAATGCACATTTTAATTATTTGAATAAATTACCTAACAGTGATGAACTTGTGAGAATAAATTTTTAATCCTCTAACAGAGGTTAAACTTTATAATAATCTTTCAAAAATCATTTAAGAAAATGAAGAGATACAATTCAACAAAGAAAACTTTAATATACATTAAAAAACAACAAATCTCTTAGAGGGAAAAATATATCTAATAAGCATTGTTCAAATTCAAATGTAGGAAAATGAAGAAAACACACTTTCTTAAATATACATTGAATAGTAGAGAAAATTAAAACTGCAATTCTGGATGGCATAGACATTTTTAAAAGGAAATGTTAACAACCTTCCTTACCAAAATTTATGGGATAATACAAATCTGAATTCATTATCAATCCTTATCTTTGCAACTTTCCTCTATCAAAATTCTTATAAAAAATGAATCAAGAATTTTAACTCAAAAATTTATACATTTTTAAATAACATAACCCAGGTAAATGAACTGATTTTTAAAATTCATACTGAAATTAAACAGAGAAATACTGATGCTTTTTGATGCAGCAAAGAATGGTAGGGTTGTCATATGGTTAGCAGGTAGACACAAAATAAACATAACTGCCTGCAGATATTTAATCTCTTGAATTTATAAAACTTCAGGTCTTAAATCATTGCAAGATTAAATTCCAGATTTAATTCATGTACAAAGAAAATATTCATCTCCCAAATTTAAATTTCAAAGGAATTACCAAAGGTTATAGTGAGGGGTGGAAAAGAAAGCTGCACAGTAGAAATAGAAAATGATAAAAATTTTATATATATATGTAATATATGCATATAAATATATAAGATTATTCTAGAAGGCCATGAGTTAAACTCTCAAGCATGCTTAATATATTTCCATTTTCTTTAGTAATGAAAAATACTTTTGAAATTTTCTTCAAAGTTCACATACACATTCTTCAGTAGCTTAAGTCTCTTACATATTCTTTGGCTCTAAAGCCACATTTTAACCTTTTGAGCTCTTTGTTTATTTTTGAATAAGTTTAGCCAAAAATATTTAACAAAATCCACTGATGATTTTAATAACAAATGCAATTGTATATTCAAACTTTTGCGGGGATGTAGGCATTCTTATGATTGTGGTCAAAATGTATTAGTCCTGCATTAAACTTTTTCCATTCATCATCTAATTTAATCTGTAAAATAGCTCTATGGATCAGCTTATTTATCTTTTACAATTAAGGAAACTAGATTCAAGCTTTCAATGACTCAGTAAAGGATATAAAGTTAAAACGTTGGTATTTCTAGACTCTAAACCCTAGTTTTTCTAGTCCAAAGCAGCACTCACTAAGACTGAGCTATTTTTCTTCTTGGCAGAAAAACTAGAATGATATCTGACATAGCTTTCCATAATAAAATTCTTTGAACTTGGAATATGCATGGGGATTTCTGTGATAAAATTTAAGGGAAAAAAACCACATTTCTGTTTTGTTTTGTTTGGCTTATTAGTTTTCTAAAAAACACAGATATTTAAACCACAGGATTAACAAAGAATTTATGGCTTTCATATACTATGTGAACTTCTAAAACCATATTCTTGGAAAATGGTTTTGTTTTCCAAGAATATGGCTTTAAAAGCATACATAGTATGGTTAAATAAAGGATGGCTCACCAGAAATTTGAATTAATTAAAGGATGCTACTGTGTTGAGAGAGAGACCAAGAAAATACCCAAATAGCAAAGAAAAGAAAAGATGCAATTAAGGGTTCAGCATCACTGTCATTTCAATTGCCTGGAGCCCTCTCTCTTCTGCATGACTCTAGTAAGAGCAATTTTCACCTCTTTGTTCCTAAGACTATAAATGAGGGGATACAGCATGGGGATCACCATAGTGTAAAACACAGAGGCCACATGATCCTTTCCCAAGGAATAGGATTTTTTTTTTTGTTTTAAATAAGTAAACATTGTAGTGCTCTAAAAGATGGTGATGCCAAGGAGATGGGAGGCACAAGTAGAGAAGGCTTTGCCCTTTCCTGAAGTGGAATTCATTTTCAGAATAGTAGACAGAACAGACCCATAAGACACAGAGATTGTGGTAAGAGACACCATTACATTTAAACTAGTGATAAAGAATATCATGATTTTAGTGTCATATGTGTCAGTGCAGGACAGGGCTAACATCGGGGTTAAGTCACAGAAAAAGTGATAGATTACATTGGAGTTGCAGAAATACAAACTGTTCATGTAAAGAACAATGGCTAAAGATTCAGTAAATCCAATAACATAGGACCCTGTGATGAGGGTGCCACAGAGTCTTGTGGACATAACCACTGCGTAATGAAGAGGGTTGCAGAAAGCTACATATCAGTCATAGGCTATTGAAGAGAGAAGGAAAATTTCAGTGGCACTGAAGAAGGAAAAAAAAATTCATCTGGCTGAAACAACCCATGACTGAAATATACTTGTTGGATGTTAGTAAGTTCTTTAAGGTTTCAGGTGTGATTGCCGTTGAATACCCGAGGTCAAGGAATGACAGGTGGCTGAGGGAAAAATACATAGGGCATCGCTTAGTTAAGGAATACATGTTATGACTATGTATAGGTATTTCCTTCTAATAATATCTCCATTTTTTTTGGATAAACTATAACCCTCTAACTTTGAGAATAATATTCACCAGGAGTTAAAGTGGGTGAAAAACTTCTTCCAGCAGAAAATTTTCAATCTCAAGTTTTCCTCACAAATAAAATATGTATGCCATGTAAGGAACCTAGAATTTCTGCAATATAATAATTGTTTCCTTTGAGATAGGTTTAATTTTTGTGCATTTAATAATATTTGTGAGGTACACTAAATCAACCTAAATAATTTGTTCAGCTCCTGGTAAAATAGAAAATTCACTCAGAAATTATGTCCCACAAGTGTTCCAGGGAGCTACTACGAACACAAGCAGAGGAGTGTATCTCTTACCTTTCACCCTGATAATGCCAGGGTTTCTTTTATATTGAGGACTGTTGATAATGCAACATTTGGTATCTCTGTGACCGATTTTCAAGGAAGATTCCTTGGCATGAGGTCAAGTATAAAAGTTGAAGGAGTAATTCATCAACATTAGGTTTTGAAACAGAGAGTTGACTTCCCCTTAGAAGCTATGTAATGTCGAACATCATTTTTGACATTCATTTGTGATGCTCTATTTTATGTCTTGTTTACAGCAGAGGTATATAGAGAGAAATGGTTAATTAATCTTTGGCTGAAAGGACTTACCGTTAACCATCATATTTTGTGAAATAGAATTTTTCACAATAAAACATTTTTTATATTTAAAAGTTTGACACTCTTTTAGGATTAATCATTGTTCATTACACAAAAATTATTTTACAACAAAATTCAAAGAAGACAGAAAAAAATTGTTCATAAATGATGGTTTTCTTTAGATGTATATTTTTCCAAGTATTCTCTTTTTGTATGTACAGCTTATTTATATGTGTACTTATGTGTTTATATAATTTCATCATAATGAATTTTCAGTGATACCCTTATTTTATCATTAAAGATTTATAATAAACCTTGACCTATGATATAATGGACTTATGTAACACCCACAATATTATATATTTTGCATGGACTGTTTCAGTATAACTAACTACTTTCTAGCCATGTGCACCACCAGCAGATGAATGGAAGCTCTTGAGGCATCACAAAAAAAACATGGTGGAATACTTCCAGTCAGATTTGGGAGTGTAAACTAATTCATCAAGACAGCAAATATAATGTATAATATATTATAATATACATCCACAACAATGTCTGTGAAACTTGTTTTATTATTTAATGTATTGGCTTTTATTATATTAAAAAAAACATGAGAGTAAAAAGCAAAAATCAATGCTTAGATTAGTAAAAGTTTTCTAATTATGTGAATGGCCAAAAGCTTACTTCCTTTATATTCAACCAAGTGAAATGTATCCTTGTGAATCTTTCACTATTTAATGAAAACGAAGTCATTTTCAATGCAGATTTATAAGCAACTCCTACAGTAAACTGTTTATACTTCAGAATTTTGGAGAGAATTTGATGGTATGGATCAAGGATTTACAAAATAATATATATTTGATGAAATGTGATTGTACAATTCTTCTATTCAACAAAAATTCAATGATGCTGAGAAAAGCTTATTTGGAGATTAAAATGCCAACATTAATTCTTTTCACAATAGGTGACCTTGGGTTTTATTATTTTCTATGTCAATGCCACCTCAATAGTCTGCTTATTACTTGCAAAATCACCCTGTGGGAATTTTTTCTTCCCAGCAATGAAATCAATTTTTTTATACTCAAATCTACTTTCAAAAAAATATTAGCAGTCAAAGACAGAATAATTTACACAACTTTTTTTATGACTAAACTTACCTGAATTTTTATTGTTAGGACTATAATATATCCTCCCTAATAATAAAATAGTTTGGACAGAAGATCAGGAGTAAGAAATAGGAAGGAAATAAGACTTTTGTCCCACATTTCGACAAAATTAGTACTTTATCCCTGACAATTATTAAATGTCATCTTTTTTAAAAATTATATTGCTGTTTTTAATTCTCTTAGTTTTTTATGTGATTTGAAGCTCTGTAAAGGAATTTATAATTTTCTGGAAATTTGGTTGTTATTTTATATGCATTCACATCTCTGGAATACAAAGGTCTACTTTTTCTAATAGTACTACTTTCCACTGTTGTATTTAGATGCTTATATTTATAGGTATAATTTTTCCATTCCTTTACTGTTTATATATTTCTTATAGTCATCATATAGTTTGGCTTTATATATTTAATTAAAGGGCTTTAATTGGAAAGTTTAGGTCATATTCTTTTAAAATCATTATTTATTTATGTACTATTTTATTTTGTATAATTTTGAAACTAGTTTCTTCTTTCTTGGCTTATATTTAGTTAAGATAATATTTAATATATAATTTTATTCCCTCTGTTTTATTTTTAAACATACTTAATTGCATTATATTTTATTGTGTTCTCTGGAAATAAAATTTGCATCCTTAAATTATTTTATTGCTCTTAATATTATTGTGATTACCTCTAAGTAGCCAAGATGACAATATAAGGTACCCCAGGGTTTTTTCACCCACAGAGTCTTTGAAAAACTGTAATAAAAACCCAACTATAGGAAGCAGGTGTGGCTCAAGCGAGTGGGTTCCTGTCTGCTTTATAAGAGGGGCAAGGTTTTATTCCCAGGGCCTCTTGGTGAAGGCAAGCTGGCCCACATGGTGAGCTGGCCCAAGCAGAGTGTTGACCCATCCATGAGTGCTGGCCTGCATGGAGAGCTGGAGCAGCAAGATGATGCAACAAAAAGAGACACAGAGGAGAGACAATAAGAGACAATGCAGACCTGGGAGCTGAGGTGGCACAAGAGATTGAGCACTTCTTTCCTACTCCAGAAAGTCCCAGAATCAGCTCCCAAGGCTGCCTAAAGAGAAGACAAGCAGGCACAGATGAACACACAGCAAATGGACACAGAGAGCAGACAACAGGGTTGGGGGAGAAGAAATAAATTAAATAAATAAATCTTAAAAGAAAAAGCCAACTATAGTCCTCAAAACCCCAGAAAGCAATTAAATGATTGTAGTAACAGGGTGAGTCCTGAATCAAGAAAATGCAACTTACAACTTGCAGGTCAAGCTCATCTCTACCCTAACCCTTTCTACGTGCAATGTAGTGGATGTGAGTTCCTATTGTGGGTGCCCAATTCTGTTTTGGAGGGAGCATTGTAAGCACTATAGGCATGCTGGTGTACATGTAGGTTGACTCCAGTCTATCCAGTAGCAGTTTGAAAGCCTAACCCAGGAAGCTCATCTCTGTATTGTTCATCCCAGAAATTGTTCTGCAGGAAGAAACAGGTTACAGAGAGTCAAAGCAGTGTAAGTAAAAATCAATTCAAAGTGGCCTTTCCCACTTTCTTGCTGAGCTTAGCTGTGGGCAATCCAGCACATGGGAGAGCTCCTTCTTTTCAGCTTGAGCTGCTCCATGAGCCTCTTTCTGAGCCATCTGGGGTTTCTCTGTCTTTCTGTTACCCTAGAAGATCCTGGAGTCTGCTCTCCCATGGCAGGGTAAAAGTGGTGGCTGTCTTTGTGTGTTTCTGCTTTCAGTTCTCTTCTTATATAAAATACCAGTAAAAGGGCAGAGACCCAACTTGGGTCATGCCTCACTGATGTAGTCTAGTCAATGACCCAAAAGTGATCTAATCAAAAGTGATCTAATAAAAAGATCCTTTAACAGAATGTAATTCAATCAAAGGTTTCAACACCCACAGGAATGGATTAGTTCAAAGAACATGATCTTTTCTGGGATTCACAAAAACACAAACTATCAAAAGTACAACATCTTTAGTAATCAAAAGAACATCTAGATAGAAGATTGATAAAGAAATGGAAGACAAGCAATACTATAAATCAGCTAGAGCTAGCAGATAGGTAGAACACTTAACACACAATAGCAAAGTAAACTTTCTTCTCTTGTATATATGGATTATTCTTCAAAATAGACAATATATTAAGTCATAAAAAAACTTAAAAATATTTAACAAGATTGAAATTATATAATCAATTCTCTGACCTTGAAATGATGTTAGAAATCAATAACAGAGAGATAACTGGAAAATTCAATGATATAAAGAAATAAAAATGTAAACTCTTAAACATCCAATGTGTGAAAGAAGAAATCACAAAAGTAATTAAGAATTATTTTGAGTTGGACAAACAAAACAAAATTCTTAATACTAATTCTTATAATACTAATTCTTATAGATGAACGAAGGACAGTGGTGAGAAGGAAATTTATAACTGAATTCTTATAACAAAAAAGGAGAAAAAAAACAAATATGAGATGTAACTTCACAACTTGAAATATTAGAAACCTAGGAGGTTAAAAAACACAAAGAGGGTGGTAGGTATGAAATGACAAAGAGTATAGTGGTAAGCAGGCTAGTAAAATAGGGACTAAATGGATAGATCTGGAACATGGCAAGAAGTCCATGTGGATATCGATACCACCAAGATGGCTGCTGGAAGACCCTCATAGAATCCTATCTGGAATGGGATTTCCTCCAGAAGCCAGGAGAAGCCTCGGATATTCTCCAGGGACATTATCATTTGGCCCTCCCAGGGGATTGATGGGTGTGGTAATCAATCAGAACAGCAAACAGCAAAGACTGAATCAATGTCTCTCAATCTCTCTCTCTCTCTCTCTCTCTCTCTCTCTCTCATCTTTTGTGACCTGCTCTTGCCATGACTCCCCACAAGTATCAATACACAAGTAAAACCCGGGCATTTATTATCTATAATGGAAAATAGTAGACTGTAAATCAGCCTTCTTTATCACTCTTCAGCCCCTTCTTCTCTACCTGGGACCTATGATCTGTTATTTTCTCCCATTTCTCTTCCCTCCCTACCTCAATAAATTACTGGCCTAATTAATGTGGCATGCTCTTGAAATTCATTTCTGCATAGTCAAGAACCTAGACAAAATCCAGTAACGTATTGGTGCTTCCACCCAGGAGGTTATTGATGAGTGAAACTATGGCCTACATCCTGTTTAATAGCCTCTTTTTCTTATCCATTTTAAATGGGTTTGCATATGAGCCCCCATGGAATGTAATCCCAGCAGGGAAGAGGTTGGGGCACAAGAACTCTCTGCATCTGTGCCTTGTGCCCAGGCTTGTGAGATCTGTCCCCGGCCGGGAAGTCAGGAGCACAGGGCAGGGGCCCAAATCAGGGCCCTGCAAAGACAGATGTTCCCTGGCCAAGCTCCATGCACTGCTAAGCTACTTTCTCAAGCCCTTTTAGCAGCTGTTGGCTTTGCCCTTGGGCCTGGCTGCTGTTGCCTTTTCTTGCCCTCTCTCCTCGGTGGCAATGGTGGCAATGACTCAGAGCTGGGGGCTTGTGCCTTTCCACAGGTTGGTGACTTTGCAAGCTCACCTGCCTATTGGCCATACCCAGGTACCTGGCCTGGGACTGGGTGGGAAAGGGTGGCAGGTAGGGCCAACGATGGATGCCATGGAAGTTCCCTTCCCCAGGTGGGTCACAGGCCAAGGTTCCTTTCATAATTAATGTTTACCCATATTTTACCTTCCTACTTCCTACTACTGAATTTATCATTACAGGTTTGTGTTAAAATGCTTTGGAATGTCTTAAAAACTGTAACACTGAAAATGCATTTGCTAGTGAGGAAGTTGTTGTCTCAAGGCCCCAAGTCCTGTTAGCTAGAACAATTGATCTCTAATCACCTAACTGACTTTTGATGTCTGGTCTAACTGAGAAACTCCCAGTTTCTAGGACTATTTTTTTAAGACCTCTGTAAGAAAAGGAAGAAGAAGCTTTTTGCCCCGTCTCCAAAAAGGAGCAATAAGCAGCTTGGCAGCTTCAGTCTGAAATCTATTTGACACCAAGTTCTATTCGGTCTGTCTCCCAAGTCCAGAACAGCCCCAGAAATGCCCAGCAGCAGGGTCTCTGTGATTCCCAGGGTGACAGGAACCAGAGAAGTAACTCTGAATGTCCCCCAAGACCTAAGAAACCTTAGGCCCTTTGATTCAAACAGCAGCCAAATGTTCCCTGAGATTTGTATCAGGAGTTTCCATTTGGGTAACAGTGCTCTCAGTCTTGGACACTGGAATGCAGGGGTGCCAAGAACCAGAGTAGTAAACTCTGAATGGCCCCCATGCCTTGGGCCCTTCTATTCAGAGGGCAGCCAAACATCCCCTGAAACTCAGACCAGGTGCTGTGGTTTGGGCAAGTGCTCACATCTCCCACCAATCCATCTTGGGTGCTTTGGTCTGATCTTTGGAGTTTTCAGGTATCCCCTAAGACCTAGGTCATCCAAGGTAACTCCTGTCAGAAGGACTCTGGCTTAAATTCTCAGGATGCTGAGACCAGAGCTTCAGCTCCAAATTATTTGGAGTGGTAAATATTTTAGTCAAGCTTGGACTCTGGGATGCCAGGTCAATCAACTAAAAGTGCTTTTCATTCTTCCTGGAATAATGGGCATGGCCCCCATAGGAGTTTCTTTTCAGAGATCAGGAAATTCTGCCTACTGCTTGTCTACATGGCCACAGTATAGCCAAGAGCAGCCTCTATATCTTGAGGGACATTGAATATGTTAAAAGTCCTGGTAAACTTCATTGTCTAAGTAGTTAATGAATGTGCTTAACCCAGGTATCCCTCTTAGCCCTTGTTCTAGAACCTGTCCCACTCATACCCTGGGGAGGACTGGCAAATCCACATGCCATCCTGCTGGGGCTAAGCATTTCCCACCAGAAGGGAAATAGCAAATGAAGCGGCTAAGACCCACTTCAGCTTAGCCCCTTTGAGATGGTCCATGGACAACCTTTCCTCAATCAGGACATGGAAACCAGGTTCTAATAAAAACTTGGCAAAAAAACAAGCCTTTCTCTCTCAATTAGAGCCAAAATGGAAGGAAATTTACTTTGTAGTTCTGATCACTCCAACAGCTATTAAAATTAAGGGAATTTCCACCTTGGGAAGCCAGCTGCCTCAGAATATGCCAGCTTACCAGAAGCATCTGATGGAATGCATGAGTGCCAGTCATTGGATGGCCTGAAATACCCCTCCTAGAGACAAAGTTAAGTAGTGTCTGTGTCAAATACAGTTGTTCCCTCTAATTCTAACCCAAAGACCTATTGCTAGGGGAAGGGAAAAATCAGACACCCCTTTAAGAAACTTTGTCTATTTTCATCTCCTGTAACTTAACTAAAAAGGGCAATGCCTCTTCTCTCTAGAGTTAACCAAAAACATAAAAATAGGTGAAAGAAGAATAACTGTTTCCCATCAAACTTGGGAAAATGAAGCCTTTATAAGCACCTGGCTTTTTCTACTTTTGTGCCCCAGTATCCTCTTAGTGGGACCATATATTCTCAAAATTCTAATCAAGTTTATTTTTTCCAGAATCAACATCTTGTTAGTCATATGGGGACTTCATGCACCTTCACTCAGGATGCCAGATCCATCTTCCTCCAACCAAGATAGAACAGCCAGAGGGTTTTACATCTTGTTAGGTAGGGCTTACTGCCCCTAACCAGCAGGAAGTAATTAAAAGAAGAAGGACCATCTCTCTTCAGCACCCCTTTAAGAATAAAAGTGTAAACTCTCTGAGGGGGAAATGAAGCGGGCTAGTAAATTAGGGACTCAATAGGTGGACCTGGAACATGGCAAGGAGTCCATGTGGATATCAATACCCCCAAGATGGCTGCTGGAAGACCCTCATGAGAATCTCATCCAGAATGAGACTTCTTCCAGAAGCCAGGAGAAGCCCTGGATATTCTCCACTGACATTATCATTTGGCACTCCCAGGGGATTGATGATTGTGGTATTCAATCAAAATAGCAAACAGCTGGAACTCCTCTCATGTCATTATCAAAGGGGCAGAATAATTAATGGTTTAAAAAGCAAATGAAAAGACTGAGCATCTCTCTCTCTCTTTCTCTCTCTCTCTCGCCTTCTGCACCCTGCTTTGGCCTTGACGCCCCCCCACCAACGGATCAATATACAAGTAAAACCTGGGCATTTATAATCTATAATGGGAAATTGTAGTCTGTAAATCAGCCCTCTTTATCGCTCTTCAGCTCCTTCTTATCTATCTGGGACCTATGATCTTGTTATTTTTTCCATTTCTTTTCCCTCCCCACCCTAACAAATTACTAGCCTAATCAAGGTGGCATGCTCTTGAAATTCATTTCTGCAGCATAGTCAAGAACCTAGACAAAATCTGGTAACAATGGAGACAAATTAAATACAAAATAAAAATACAAAGAAAGGATCATTGAAACCAAAAGGTTTTTCCTTGTAAAGTTCTATAAAATCAACAAAACTTTAGCTAAAATGACAAACACAAAGAGAGGACAGAAATAACTAATATCAGAAATGAAAGAGGGACATTATCATAGACTGACATAGTAATAAAATTAGTATAAGAGAATACTATGAACAATTGTGTCCCAATGAAACAGATAAACTAGATGAAACCAACAAATTCTTAGAAACATACAAACTACCTAAACTGACTCAAGATGAAATAGAAGATCTCAGCAGAAAAATAAGAACTAAAGAGATCAAATTAGTAATCAAAACACCTCAGCAATGAAAATCACAGGACCAGACAAGTAAACTGGTGAAATAACAAAACATTCCAAAACATCAATCCTACTGATATCCTTAAAAAAAAAAAATAGAATCAAAGAATGTACTTCCTAAATCTTTCTTTGTGGCGAACATCACCCTAATACCAAAACCAGATAAAGATGCCACATTATTATGGACCAATATCCTGTGTGAATATTTAATCAATAAACTAAAAAGTGTATGAAATTAACTGAAAATTATATAGGAAATAAATGAATATCCCAGTTATTACCATATTCAAGAATAAGACTAGGATGCCTACTAATACCAATATTATTCATCATTGGAGTGACAATTCTAGCCAGAATAATTAGGGAAGAAGAAGAAATAAAAGGCATCTCAATTTGCTAAGAAAATATAAAACTTCTCCTGTTTTCAGTTGACATGCTCTTAAATAGAGATATTTCTCAAATAGCCACAGAAAAGCTGAGAGCTAATAATTAATTCAGGAAAGTGAAGGGTACAATGTCAAAGAAAAAAGGTCAGTGATGTTTCTACACCTTAGTAATGAAAAAATTTTTAAGAAGGCATCTAGATTAATATTACATATAGTATTACATCTTGTAGAGCAACTGTAAAAAATCAAATAACTAGCATTAATTTTAGCCAAGGGTGTAAATGACTTATACCCTGAAAACTGCTAAACATTTCTTAAAATACTCAAAAAGCCCTAAACAAATGGAAGGATATTCCTTGCTCATGTATTTGAAGACTAAACATTCTTAAGGTGTCAACTCTGTGCAAAGTAATTTATAGATTCAACATAATAAATATTAAAATTCTAACAAACATCTTAGCAGAAATAGAAAAGACAATCAACAAATATGTATGAAATGGTAAAATCCCAAATAGCCAATAGTATCTTGACAAAGAAGTAGAATGATGGAGCACTAACATTTCCCAAACTTAAAATTTATTGCAAGGGTATAGTTACCAAAGCAGCCTATCAGTGGCACAAGTGCAGATATGTAGACAAATAGCATTGAAATGGGAGTTCAGAAAGAAACTTTCATATCTATGGCCAATTAATTTTTAAAAGGTGCCAACTTCACTCAAAGGGGAAATAATTTTCTCTTCAACATATGGCTTTGGGAATACTGGATATCTATTTACAAATGAATGAATGTGAACCCCTGCCTCTCACCATATACAAAATTAACTCAAAATGGATGAAATAACTAAACATAAAGAGCTAAAATCTGTTGTAGATTAAACTATGTACCCCCTAAAGCATGTTCTTAATCTCAATCCATTATCGTGGATGTGACTCCATTTTAAAAAGGACCTTTTGAAAATGTTTTTAGTTAAGGTGTGGCCAAATGAGCAATGTGGGACTGTAATCTAATAATTACAATATTCTTTTAAAAGCAGAAAGTAATTCAGATTTAGAAAGAAATCCACAGAAGATGCTGGAAATCTAAGGGACCCTGAGTGTAAAGGAGAATGACATCACCATGTACATTTCCATGTGTCAGAAAATCCAAGGATGGAGGATCATTAGCACCCAGACTTAAACAATATAGTCTTTGAGGAGAAAGAACCAACTTTCTGACACCTTTATTTTGGACTTCTGCCTGCCTCAAACCAGTTAACCCATTAATTTTCACTGTTTAAGCCAAGCTATTTAATGGTATTTGCTTTAGCAACCAGGGAACAAAGACAAACTCCTAGAGAGAAACAAAGGGTAACCTCTACAGGATCTTGTGTTAGACAATGCTTCCTTATCATTTATACCCAAAGCCAGGAACAAAACAGAAAATAATAGAGTAATCAAACTTCATCAAAATTTAAAACTTTTGTGTTTCAAAGTACTTTATCACTAAAGTGTGAAAAATACCCTTCAGAATCATATAAAATATTTGGAAATTATGTACTAGATATGGATTTATTATCCAGAATATATAAGTAATCCTATAACTTAACAAAAAAGGACAATAACAGAATTAATAATTGGGTAAAACTTGAATAGATATTTCTCCAAAGAAAATATGTAAATGGTCAATGAGCACATGAAATAATGTACAACAATACCATTAAGGAAATGCAAATTAAAAGTGATATACGATTTCATATTCATTAAATGTCTTTCTATGAAAAATAGATATTAACAAATGCTTGAGATGATGTGGAGAAATGGAAACACATTTTCAGTGTTGGTGGGAATATAAAATGATGCTGGTATAGCTGCTGTGGAAAACAGTTTGTAGCTTCCTCAGAAAGTTTGGTATAGAATTACCATACAACCTGGCAATTACACCTCTTAGTAAATACCCTAAAGACCAGAAATCAGGAATCAAACACATATTTGCAGAGCAGTGTTCAAAGTGGTATTATTCACAATGCCAAAAGATGAAAGCAACCTAAATTTCAATCCCACATGAATGGATATGCAGAAGGTAGTATATACAAAAAATGAATTTTAGTCCACCATAAAAAGCAATGAAGTTCTCAAACATGCAACAGCATGCAAGATGTTGAAGACATCATTTTAAGTGAAATAAGCAAGAACCAAGAGGACAAACATTGTGTGATTTCATTGATAAGAAATAATTAGAATATGCAAATAGTTAGATTCAGAAATGAGAATATAAGTTTCCAAGGAGAGGGATTGGGGAGTTAATGCTTAATTGCTATAGAGTTTCTGTTCAAATTGATGGAAAAGTTTTGCCAACGGATGGTGATAATAGTGGCACAAAAAATTGAATATTAACACCATTGAATTCTGTATTTCCAACTGATTAAAATGCATAATTTGAGGTTGTATATGTGTTACAGAATAAAAAATATAGAATGATACAACACCACTGTATATCCTAATATGATCTATGGACTACAGTTAACATTTTATTTGTAATAATATTGCTTCAACAATTGGAATGAAAGCTTCACATTGATGGAAATTGTGCACAATAGAGAAATTGTGTTTGTGAGGAAGTATATATTTTCTTTATATTTTTAAATGATTTTTCTGTAAAACTACAACTTTCCTATTTAAAAATAGCAAATATTATATTCCTTCATAAAAATGTAAGAACCTAAAAAATTCTAATTTCCTTTGCTTCTTGTCATTTTAACGATTGTTTACATATACTTTACTCCTATATGCTACAATCCTGAAAATAAATGTTATTATTTTTGTTGTACACGTTTGTCTTTTACAAAATTTCAAATATTTCCCATACATTGCACTCTTCATTTCTTCTTGTAGATTCAATTTCTTCTCTGGCATCATTTCCTATAGGCTGTATAATTTCTGTTTGATTTCCTTATAATACAGGACTTTTGGATATAAATGTTTTGAGTTTTCATTTATTTTAAATGTCTGCACATCACACTTGATTTTCACATATATTTTCACTAGATATATGTCTTAGTATCCAGAGGGCTGCTGATGCATGGTACCAGAAATGGGTTGGCTTTTAAAATCAGAATTTTATTTAGGATAAAATCGTACAGTTCCAAGACCATGAAATGTCCAAATCAAGGCATCAGCAGAGATGCTTTCTTACCAAAGTCAGTTACTAGTGATCCTGGTATCCTGCCACATGATAAAGCAAGATGGTAGCCAATCTCTGAAGAGGTTCCTGCCTTCCTCTCTGGGCTTATCATCTCCCAGAGCCCAGCTGTGGGTGACAAGGCATAGGGCTTGTCTCCTTCCTAGCCTCCTCTCTCAATCTTGGCTGCTCTGCTTTCTTCCCCAGTTCAGCTATGGGCTATCAAGCATATTGTTTGGCTCATCTCCTTAGTCTTGACCTGCTCCATGGCCCAGCCTGTTGGCATCTTCAAGCTTAAGCTGTGGCTGCTAATAATCCTCCAGTCCTCTTAAATAAATCAGGGCAAAAATGACAGAGCTCCCTTTTTCTGTGTCTCTGTCTCAGGGTCTCCATTTATATCAGACCCAGCAAAAGGGCAGAGACTCAACCTGAGACATGCCTCACTCAGGTAGTTTAATCAAAAGGGTCCAAAATCCACAGGAATGGATTAGTTAAAAACCATAATCTTTTGGGGAGGGGGCATTCATAAAAAAACTTCAAACTGTCACAATATAGAATTATTTTTCTTTTTACCTTCTCACACTTTCTACATTTCTATTCCTTCTGTTGTTATTGTTCCTTTTGGGAAGCCAGCCATAATTGATATGCTCCCTGCTCCACACTCCCCCAAAAGATCCTTCCTCGCCTCCCCATCTTGACAAGTTATGTGTTCTCCCAGCCTCACCCTGGCTGTGTTGAAGTGTTCTTTGTGTCTTTCATTTTCTGTGGCTTGATAATGACCTGCTTCTATGGGGGTTTGTTTGCATAGAGCATTTATGTTGATTATGATGGTCGGAAATTCTTAGATTTGTAATTTGATGTTTTTCTACAAATCTTATAAAATTTCAGCCACAATGTAGGCACTGTTATTGTTTATGCAATCCATTTTGGTGTTGTTGTTGTTTTCCCTTATCTCCTCAGTTTGGAAAACATTTATTGATCTGGTTTCAAGTTTGCTGATGCTCAATAGCCTCCAAACTGCTGTTGAGTCCTTCTGGAAAATTTTTATTTATCATATATTTTGCTTTTCCTTTCTGGAATTTCTATGTAGTTTATTTTTACTTTAGATTGCAGTTTTCTTCTGTAATTTCTCATATATTTCCTCATTGGATGACCTTTCCTTGATTCATTAAGCATATGTTTAAAACTGGCTGCTAACTCAAACTTTGTGTTCATCTTGTAATCTGTTTCTACTAACTTTTTTTTTCATTAATGTGACTCACATTTTCACACTTTAGTTGGTAATGTTTTTACTCTACTTGGTGAATGATGCCTTGTAGGGAGCCTGGATTTTGGTTTTTGTTTTTTTGTTTGTTTTTGTTTTGTTTTTTGTTTTTTGTTTGTTTGTTTGTTTTTGTTTTGTTTTGTTTTTATAAGGGGTACCTAAATTGTTTCTGATTGGCAGTAAATTTTGAAACTCTCAAACTTTTTGCTATTATTTGTTATGGATGATCTCTTTGATTTTGTCCTTAAACTCAGGATATGCTATTTACTACAGAATATTGTCCTTACTTCAAACATGCATTGTTGTTTA
>JAQZBX010017352.1:24616-35755 GCA_029593785.1 Cabassous unicinctus | reverse complement strand
TTTTTTTTTTTTTTTTTTTTTTTACTTAAAAAAACAATTTATTGAAATATATCATTCAAACATAAATTTACATAAACAATAAGTGTATAGTAATCATTGTGAACTTACAAAACAAACATACATAACTTGATACAGGGCTCTCATACCTCACCCTACCACCAATACTTTGCATTGTTGTGAAACATTTTTAATTGCTGATTTAAGAGCATTCTCAAAATACTACTACTAACCAAAGTATCTTACATTTGGTGTATTTTCCCCCTAACCCACCCTATTATTATTATTTTTATTCATTTATGCATGAACATACGTGAACAGTAAGTGTATAGTAAAAGTTGTGAACTTAAAAAGCAAACATGCATAACATCATACAGGGGTCCCATACATCAACTCACCACCAACACCTTGCATTGTTGTGATACATTTGTTACAAATTATGAAAGAATACTGTCAAAATCTTACTACTAACTTTAGTCCATACCTTATATTTGGTGTCCTTTTCCCCCAACCCACCCTATTGTTATTATTTTTAAATATATTTTTATTACAAAACTTGTGAACTTACAACACAATCATGCACATGTGCAGAATTCCCATACAACAGCCCTCTGTCAATACACCACACTGTAGTGGAACATTAGTTACAGATTATGAGATATCATCAGACTATTACCACTAACCATGGTCCATAGCGTACCGTTGGCATACTTTTTCCATACACCCCGTTATCCGCACGGTACATCTTTGCGTAGATGCATGAATATTACAGTATTGCTGTTAACCACAGTCCAAGGTCACTCCAGTTGTAGTTTTCCCATGCTTCTCTACATTCCCACCACCCTGCAATAGTGATATACATCTGCTCTAGCTCACAAAGGGCACTTTTGCATCTGTACCATCAACCATAATTCTCATCCACCTCTGGGTTTACTGTGTTATTCAGTCCCTAGACTATGGATATCCAGTTTTCCCAGCACCATTTGTTGAATGAACTGTTCTGCCCCACGTGGGTGGGTTTGACAGGCTTGTCAAAAATCACTTTACCATAGATGTGAGAGTCTGTTTCTGAACCATCAGTTCTGTTTCATTGGTCTATATGTCTGTCTTTATGCCAGTATCATGCTGTTTTGACCATTGTAGCTAGGTAGTATGATTTAAAGTCCGAAAGTGAGAGTCCTTCCCCTTCACTTTTCCTTTTTAAGATATTTCTGGCTATTCAGAACCCCTTAACCTTCCAAATAAATTTGATAATCATGTTTTCCATTTATTTTTAAAATGCTGGTGGAATTTTTATTTGAGATTGCATTGACTGTATATCAATTTGGGTAGAATTAACATCTTAATAATATTTAGCTTTCCAATCTGTGAGCATGGAATGTTTTTCCAATTATTTAGGTCTTTTTAAAATTTCTTTTTAACAGTACATCATAGTTTTCTGAGTACAAGTGCTTTACATCATTAGTTAAGTTTATTCCTAAATATTTGATTCTATTGTAAATGGAATTTTTTTTCCCTTACTTCCTCCTCAGATTGCACATTACTAGTGTTTTTTAAAGTCTGATATAAGTATAGCTACTCTAGTTGGTTTTTTTTGTTTGTTTTTTGTTTTTTGTTTTGGTTACTGAATGTGTGGAATATCTTTTTCTAGCCTTTCGCTTTCAATCTGTTGGTATCCTTGGGTCTAGGGTTAGTCTCTTGCAGACAAAATATAGATGGCTCATATTTTCTTATCCATTCTGCTAGTCTGTGTCTTTTGATTGAGGAGTTTAATCTATTTACATTCAATGTTATTACTGTAAAGGCAGTTCTTATTTCACCCATTTTGACCTTTGGGTTTTATCTGTCGTATTTTATTTTCATCACTCTTTTGAGACTTTTAGTTACTTTTGCTGGTATAATCTTCATTTCTAGACTCTTTCCAAGCCTCTCTCCTGTCTTTTCTTTTCAGACTCTAGCACACCCTTTAGTATTTCCTGCAAAGCTGGTCTTTTGGTTACAAACTCTCTCATTTTCTGTTTATCTGTGAATATTCCAAACTCACCCTCGTTTTTAAAAGACAATTTTACTGGATATAAGATTCTTGGCTGGAAGTTCTTCTTTTGCAGTATCTTAAATATATCATACCACTGTCTTCTTGCCCCCATGGTTTCTGATGAGAAATTGGCACTTAATCTTATTGGGTATCCCTTATATGTTATATGTTGCTTTTCTCTTGCTGCTCTCAGAATTCTCTCTTTGCCTTCGGCATTTGACATTCTGATTAGTATGTGTCTCAGTTGGTCTATTCAGATTTATTCAGATGGGAGTATATTGTGCTTCTTGGACACAGAAATCTATGGCCTTCAATAGGGTTGGGAAATTTTCTACCATTATTTCTTCAGATATTTCTTCTGCCCCTTTTCCCTTCTCTTCTCCTTCTGAGACACCCATGACATGTAAGTTTGTTGCTGTCTGTTGCTGTCGTTTAATTCCCTGAGACCTTGTTCAATTTTTTCCATTCTTCTGTTCTTTTGTATGTTCGCTTTCAGAGGCCATTTCTTTAAGCTCACCAATCCTTTCTTCTGCCTCCTCAAATCTGTTGTTATGATTCCAGTGTACTTTTAATTTCATTTATTGCTCCTTTCATTCCCATAAGATCTATTTTTCTATGTATGCCTTCAAATTCTTTGTGCGTGTCCAATGTCTTCTTAATATCTTAATCTCTTTAGCCATCTCATTGAATTTATTAGGGAGATTTGTTTGAACATCTGTAATTAATTGTCTCAGCTCCTTCATGTCATCTAGAGGCTTATCTTGTTCCTTTAACTGGGCCATATCTTCCTGTTTCTTGGTATGGATTGTAATTTTTTGTTGGTGTCTTGTCATCTGACTTACTAGATGAATTTATTCTGGGTGCAGTTTCTCTCTTTAGTTTAGGGCTTTCTTGCCCTTTCTCCCTTCCTCGTTGTGTAGTAGGAGTTGAGGATGTAGTTGGTGCTGTAAGCTGTGGAGGCTCAAGCTGCCTGCATTGCCCCAGGGACCGATGAAGCTTCTCCCACCTTTCCTCTTTGCCAGGGGTAGGGATAGAGCCACAGCCGTGTGTAATAATCCAAGTCGTGCAGGCCTAGACTGTAGTTGCCCAGAGAGACTGATGAAGCTTCACACCCCTTCCTCCCCTGCCTGGGGTAGGGATGGAGCTGCAGTGTGAGGCAGCAGTCTGTGCTGTGTGGGTCCAAAATGACTGCGGTTTTCGCAGTAGACTTCTGACTTTTCAGTTTGTGCCAGCCGAATGGACCTGCAGTTACCCGGAGAGGCTGCTTCAGTCCCACCAGCTTTCTCCTTGCCTCAGGTGAGGATGAAACCTAGGCTAGGGCTGCAGTACGATTCTGGATGAAAAGAAGCCGGTCCCTACCAGCACTGTGATTTTCTATCAGCCCAGCTGTCCCTCATGCCAGGGGCGGAGTCAAAATGCCAGCAGCTGGCCTCTTTCCGACTTGGACAGGTTCAAACTTTAGCTGTTCTTAAGATTATACTTTAGCCTGCCGAATTTACTAATCAGTAGCTGAAGTCAGTGGCCAACCATCTCATCCGCCCCTGTTTTTTGGTAATGGAGCTTCCATCTCTAGCCACTGTAGCTCCTAAGAAGGCTTGCATCACCAGAGTATGGTGATTACCAGCCTCCACTGTATGTCCTGTATTTTCCCGGAGAGGCTGGCACAGGTCCCCCCGGCTTCCTCCCTGATGGAGGTGGGGCTGGGGCTTAGGCTAGAGCTGCAATCCAACCTGGTTGGAAAGAAGCCGGTCTCTACTAGCACTGTGATTTTCAATCAGCCTGACTTCCTCTCATGCTGGGGGCGGAATTAAAATGGCAGCTGCTGGGCTTTTTCTGATTTGGACAGGTTCAAACTTTAGCTGTTCTTAGGATTATACTTTATCCCTCCAAATTTACTAATCAGTAGCTGAAGTTGGTGCCCAACCGTCTCTTTCTCCCCTGTTTTTGGGAAGTGGAGCTTCCAATTCCAGCCACGGAATAGTTCCCGAGGCAGCTTGTGCTGCCAGTGGAGGATGGGCACTGGGCTCTGTGGTGTGGCGTGCTGTACTCACAAATCTTCTCTGCAGATGGGCAGTCTCCTCCCATTCTTTCAATGATGTTGCAGGATGCTCTTCTGGTCTCCTAGAGCCCCTAAATGGGTACTTTAGATAGCTCTGGGTGATTACTAACTGCCCTGTAGCACGAGCTGACTCTAGGAGCTCCTTACTCTGCTGCCATCTTGCTTGTTGTCAATCACCCAGTGTCTTTTTAATATCCTTTATCTCTTTAGTCATATTTTCTTCCAGTTCTTTGAATTGATTTAGGGGAGTATTGTGATTATCATTGATTAATTGTCTTAAATCCTGTATCTCTTCAGGATATTTGGTTTGTTCCTTTATCTGGGCCATCTCTTCCTGTTTCCTAGTATGGCTTGTAATTTTTTGCTGATGTCTAGGCATCTGAATTTATTCTGATGGCTAGTTTCTCTCTCTTGCCCATTGTTGTTTTTTTGTTTTTTGTTTTTTTTCCCCACAGCTCTTCTTTGATAATTGGTTCAACTTATTCTAATTTCCAGCTTAAGTTATCAAATTTGGACCACAGACTCACTAATGGGGCACAGATTTTCTCCCAGGAATTAGGATACAGAGGGAACCAAAAGCAGTTTTTTTCCATGCAATTTCCAGACCGGACAGCAGATGGCCCATTGATGCACCTTTCCACAGAGGTGTTTGAATTTCTGTTTTCCTTTGTTTCAGTCTGGCCAAAGCCAAGATTCAAAGTGGGCTCTGCTGGCTGAATTTACTGAAGACAAGACCCCCAGCTCCCCCTCCCTTTTCCCTTTTTAACAGCTGACAGGGAGGAAGATGTCTACAGTGAGCCAGGGGTTTTACCCCAGCTTAATATCTTGGGGTTGGGGGAGGGGCACCCTTCCCTACCTCCTCGGGGGTGGGTGGATCAGGGTTGGTAACCCACATTTTTTGTTTTGGGTTCTTCCTCTATCTGCCCCTCACCCTCCTGGGAGTTGTGTAGCTCTATCCTGGTATGCTGATCCCCAAAGCAGGTCATTCAGACAGCTTTTGGATCTTTCTCCTTGTTTTTGTGAGGGAGTTGAGCCCCACCTGCCTAGTTAGTCTGATGCCATTTTCCCACATGGTCAATATTAAATGTCTGAAATTGGTCATTTTCTATTTAATGTGTTAGTTTTAGTCACAGAGTATAATGGATAAAGGAGAAATACTAAAAATTCTCAATTCTGTAATCTTCAAAAGTAAAGAAAGCTTCTTTACATGATAGGTTTTGTCTAAACATTAAACAGAATTTAGCAACTTTCCTTTCAAATTATAGATTTCCTTAAGTCCACTTTTCAGTTTTTCAGCATTGCCTGAGTGAACACTTGTGATGATTTTTAAATTCCATGGTGTTTTGCAGTTTTATCAGAATAATTTTTTATTCATCTGACTGCCATTAAAAATTAGACTTTAAGATTAAATTCCATGTGTAACTTGAACTGCATTAAAATGATTTATTTTTTAATATATATATTTTTAATTGGAGAAGTTGTGAGCTTGCAAAACAATCATGTATAATGTCAGAATTCCCATACATCACCCCTCCACAAACACCTTGCATTATTTGGAACATAAAATGATTTACTTTTGCCTAATATAAAATGGAGTAAAACACTTGCACAAACTGTTGTTTGTCTCATGGAATTTGTGGGCTGTAGCTGTAATCTTGCGTTTTTGTCGAAATTTGTATCTTAACTATTGGCAACTAATAAATACTTAAGCCTATCCTAGTCTTTTTTTTAATAGTTTAGTCTTTAGAGTTACTAACTAGCAGACTACCTAAATATGACTGACTGCTAATTAAAATTTATTATCTGTGGTTGGAGAAATTTATTTATATTTAAATAGCACCTTTAAATTGGCAATTTCGGTGGGTTTTGTAAATAAGAGGGAAGCATTTGTTTCAGCTGATGGAAAAATGGAGCAATGAATTTATATATATACATATATTTATGTATATATATGTATGTTTGTATAGTGTGTGTGTTGGTGGGGAGGGGGGGGGGAACCTGGGGCCAGGGATTGATCCCGAGACCTCATATGTGGGAAGCTGGCATGCAACCACTGAGCCACATTGGCTTCCCTGAGTTGGAGTTATCATTTGTTTTGCTTGTTGTTTGTTTTTGTTTTTAGGAGGCATCAGACCCGAACCCGGGACCTGCCATGTGGGAGGTGGGCACTCATCTACTTGAGCCACATCCACTCCTGGCTATAATTTTTAAGGGATTGAAGTAGTGGGAAAATGTTGTCTATTCAGGGTTCCATATCAGTGAATGGTGGTTTTTGTTGGTTTATGTTCGCCTTAATGTGAAGTGAACTAATTAGTTCATTAGAAGGGTTTTACGTAGGTGAGTGACTGGTCAGAGTAGTGATGGAGGGAAGTTGGAAAAGATGGTTAGTGTGACTGCTCCATAATCTGGGCAAGAGATGATAAGGCCTGAACTGGGGGAAACAGTAACAGTGATGAAATGAATGGAATTTATCCAAGAGAGATTTTGAAGGTAAAATAGGCATGACTTAGGTATTTTCTGTTGCTATCTGGTGAAGTCCCAAAATTCCAGTTGGCAAATGTCCCAAGGATTATGGCCAAAGAAGATACATAAAGGGAAAAATTAATAGAGAAAGCCAAAAAAAAAATTAGAATAGAATGAACTAATGGATTTTCATGTACAGTATAGGCAATATCCAATTATATATTATTCCTGGGATAGCAAAAAGTATTCATGCTTTTTTTTAATAATGAAAATTTTAGGGTATCACTAAAGGCATCTAATCACAATTTGTAACTTTTGAGTTTGAAGTACTTAAAAATTTAATCATATTCCATTTTGAGCCATTATAAAATCTGTGATAGGCAAGTTTGATTCAGTAATTTTTTTTTTTTTTTTTTGGCATTCCATTTGGTTTATTTATTTATTTTATAACTCACAAAAATGAAAGAGGAGGAAAAGGCAGCTCAACAAGTTCAGGCTCTTTCATCTCATCTAATTCCAAATGCTAACTCAGTTGTTCCTCTAGTGTTCAGAAAGATACACAGGTGAACACAGATTAGTTAAGTGACATAGTCAAGACCTCCTTATTAATGGGAAAAAAATGACGAAGAGGGAAAGAAATGCTTGATCGTAGTCATAGCTCACAGAACCAAATCCTGTATTCTTTTTTTTTTTTTTACCTTTAAAATTAATATACTGTGCTCGCTTTGGCAGCATATATACCCAAATTGGAACGATACAGAGAAGATTAGCATGGCCCCTGCACAAGGATGACAGGCAAATTCATGAAGCATAAAATTAATATAGTACCAACTTTACTTTTGTTTCAAAAACATTACAATGTTAACTATAGTCCATAAATTATATTAGGTATCTTTTTCCCGTGTATCACCACATTCTTAACATAAAACGCTCTACTACATTTATATTGTTAACCACAATCCTCATCTACTTCCAAAATCATTGTTATACATTCCCAATATTGTCTTCCAGCTGTCCTCCAACTAATATTAAGCTTCCTAGACTACTTGTTTCAGTTACAATCACATCTATAAATTAACAGTTTGTTGCATTCATTATAATGTGTTACCATCAAGCCCAACCATTAACACTTACATTTGATCTTTTTTTCTTTTTAAGATTTATTTATCCCCCACCTCCATTGTTTTGTGCTCGCTGTCTGTTCTTCTGTGTCTGCTTGTCTTCTCTTTAGGCAACACCAGGAACCGATCCTGGGACCTTCTGAGTGGGAGAGAGGCGCTCAATCTCTTGTCCCACCTCAGCTCCCTGGTCTGCTGCATCTCTCATTGTCTCTCCTCTGTGTCTCTTATTGTTGCGTCATCTTGCGCCAGCTCTCCACTCGGGCCAGCACTCCGTGCGGGCCAGCTTGCCACATGGGCCACCTTGCCCTCACCAGGAGGCCCCGGGAATTGAACTCTGGACCTCCTATATGTAGACGGGAGCCCAATCGCTTGAGCCATATCTGCTTCCCTACATTTGATCTTATTAAACTTTCTACATACATCCATCATCTTCTCACCCCACATTCCATCTCCCACCAACCTACACTTCATAGTCCAACTCCATAAGTCTACTACTTGCATTTATTTCATATCAGTAAGCCCATACAATATTAGTCCTTTTGTCTCTGGCTTTTTTTATTCAACATAACATGTTCAAGGTTCCTCCATGTTGTCATGTGCTTCCCCAATTGATTTCTTCTTAAAGCTGAGTAATATTCCATTGTATGTCTATACCACATCTTGGTTCTTTTTTATCCATTCATTGGTTGACAGACACTTAGGTTGTTTCAATCTAAATATAATGCCGCTATGAACATCAGAGTGCAAATATCTGTTCACGTCCTTGCTTTCAGTTCTTCTGAATATATTCCTAGTAGCAAGATTACTAGGCATATCGCAGTTTTATATTTAGTTTCCTAAGGAACTGCCAGGTCATCTTCCACAGAGGTTGCACCATTTTACAGTCCCACCAACAGTGAAGGAGTGTTCCTATTTCTCCACATCCTCTCCAGCACTTGAAGTTTTCTGTCCTTCTTTTTTTTTTTTTTGAGGTACCCAGGATTGAACCCAGGACCTCGTACATGAGAGGCAGGCACTCAGCCACTGAGGTACATCTGCTCCTCTTCTGTCCTTTTAATAACAGCCATTCTATATAATGTGAGATGATATCTCATTGTAGTTTTGATCTGCATTTCCCTAATAGCTAGTGATGCTGAACATACTTTCATGTGACTTTTGGCTTTTGGCCATTTGTATTTCCATTTCGGAAAAGTGTTAAGTTCTTTTGCCCATTTTTTAATGGGGTTGCTTGTCATATTGTTGTTAAGGTCTATGATCTCTTTATATAACATGGAGCTCAATCCCTTATCAGCTATATGGTTTCCGTAGATTTTTTTCTCATTGAGTAGTCTGCCTTTGACAAGGTCTTTTGAGAAACAAAAGTATTTAATTTTGACGCAGTCCCATTTATCTATTTTTTCTTTTGTTGCTCGTGCTCTGGAAACCACCACCAACCACAACATCTTGAGGATGTTTCCCTATATTTTCTCCTAAGAGTTTTGTGGTTCTAGTTTTTATATATAGGTCCTTGATCCATTTTGAATTTTTGTATAAGGTGTGAGACAAGGGTCCTCTTTCTTTCTTTATTTTAGATGTGGATATCCAGTTCTCCCAGCACCAGTTGTTGAATAGGTTGACTGTTCTGATCCAGTTGAGTGGGTTTGACAGCCTTGCCAAAAATCACTTGACCATAGATGTGAGGGTCTATTTCTGAACTCTCAATTTGATTTCATTGGTCATTCTGTCTGTCTTTAAGCCAGTACCATGCTGTTTTTACCACTGTAGCTAGATAATATGCTTTCAAGTCTGGAAGTGAGAGTCCTCCAACTTCTTTCTTCTTTTTGAAGATATTTTTGGCTATTCAGGGTCCCTTACTCTTCCAGATAAATTTGATAATTGGCTTTTCCAATTGTACAAAGAAGGATATTGGAATTTTGATTAGGATTGCATTAAATATGTAGATGAGGTTGTGTAGAATTGATATCTTAGTGATATTTAGTCTTCTGACGCATGAACATGGAATATCCTTCCATTTAATTAGATCATCAGTGGTTACTTTTAGCAGTGTTTTCTAGTTTTCTGAATACAGGTCCTTTATGTCCTTGGTTAATTTTATTCCTAAATATTTGACTCTTTTAGTCACTCTTGTAAGTGGAATTTTTTCTGATTTCCTCCTCAGTTTGCTCATTAGTAGTGTATAGAAACACTATTGATTTTTGCATATTAATCTTGTATCCTGCCACATTTCTGAAATTGTCTATGGGTTCTAACAGTTTTGCTGTGAGTTTTTCAGGATTTTCTAAGTATAGGATCATATCATCAGCAAATAGTGTAAGTTTTACTACTTTCTACCCTATTTGGGTGCCTTTTCTTTCTTTTTCTAGCCTAATTACTTTAGCTAGAACTTCTAGCTCAATATTAAATAACAGCGAGGAAAGTGGGCATCCTTGTCGTGTTCTCAATCTCAATGGGAAAGCCTTCAGTCTTTCAGTACAGTGTTGGCTGTGGGTTTTTTAAATATGCACTTAATTATATTGAGAAAGTTTCCTTCTATTCCTATCTTTCAATGTGTTTTTTTATCAAGAAAGGATGTTGTATTTTGTCAGATTCCTTTTCTGCATCAATTGAAATGATCATGTGATTTTTCTTCTTCAATTTATTAATGTGTTGTATTATACTGATTTGTTTTCTTATGTTGAACCATCCTTGCATCTGATATAAAGCCCACTTGATTGTGATGTATAATTTTTTGTGTTTTTAGTTAGCAAATATTTTGCTGAGGATTTTTGCATCCATATTCATTAAAGAAATTGGTCTGTAATTTAAATTTTTTAAAGTTTAGTAAATTACAAATTTTCAAAGTTGGAAGGTTCTTTGAAGACCACCTTATCCACATGACTTCTCAATTTGTGGTCTTGATTTATTATAAGGGACCACCTCACCTACATAAATGCCAAGCATAGCCTCCTGGCTGCACAAATGTCTTAGGTATATGTGCTTTTCAAACAACTTGTGATTTAAAAAAAAAAAATTTTTTTTTTTTTTTTTTAATTTAAAAGCATTATTGACTTGAGTAATTTTATATCCAGTTGTTTTTTCAATCCTATAATCAAATATACAGTTATTCTAGTGTTCAGGTTCTTTTAAATGTTACACAGAGGTCGTCCTGCATGAAATGACTAGGAACCATTAGTCTAATCCAGGCCTCTAAAATGGGAAGGGAAAGATGTACATAAACATTTTAGCAAAGAAACAGGACTGAGTAACTTACTGTTATTAGTCATCTTCTTTGAAGTGAAATCATTCTCTTCTCCAAATGATCTGTTTCTAGACATTTTTGAAAAGTCAGGGTCACCAATGACATTCCTGTATAATTAAGTACAGTGAACACCCTTCAGTCTTTATCTTAACTTTTTCCTTGGCATATTTCATCTTGGCCTCTTCTAATAAAACTTTGTGGCTTCAGAGAGTCCATATTTTCCTGA
>JAQZBX010017352.1:0-24516 GCA_029593785.1 Cabassous unicinctus | reverse complement strand
TCATAAGTATTTTACTCAAACTCCTCTGCCTCCTCATCCAATTTCTCAAGCCAGAAAGTTGTATGTCATCTCTTAATACAACTAATCTATAAACACATCCAGAAAAATCTGCTTCATAAATATGTCTTACATATCTGACTATGCTATTCCCACTGCTACTACCCTGGTTTAGGATGCCATTATTTTTCAACTAAATAAATCAGACTCTCTCCATTAGTAGTTTTCCATTCATATTCTTCATAAAACATGGTCTCAGACTGAGTTTGAATCCTGCCTTGGGCAAGTGTCTCAATCTCTGGGCTTCAGTTGCTTTGTATGTAAAATGGGAAGAATAATAACATTTACCTCATATCTCCAGTATTGTACTCTCCTAAAAATTTTTCAAAAGTAATTTTGCCTCTTGCTGATTTTGGTTTATTCATTAACTTCAAGATTCCCTATAAGATTTGACTCCAAATATTTGCTGAATTTATTTAGCAGAATGACACTTAGGTAGTTGAGGAGTTGACTCTACTAGACAATCATTCTTTATGAAGAGATGAAACTTATTCAAATCCTGTATGGAAAAAGCAGATTATATCTGGTAGATTATTTGAAATTTTTTATTTAGAATTACATTTTGATTCTGTGACTTGTAGGCAGAAATAAATGACTTTTTAAAATAATATACTTACCAGTATTGACAAAGTTTAAATTTATGCCCACTTGCTTCTGAAAATTAAAATATATAGAACTGTATTGAAACTTTTATTTTAGGAAGAGATTAGTATTCTTTGAACCTTCTAAAGTAACATCTACAAGTGCAGAGTGGCAGAAGTAGAGTAACAGGGGATTCTTGTGTGTAGGCTGTAGTAGTGGGATGTTATTGGAGGGTGCAGGGCAATGACATGATCCAGGTTTATTTTTTTTAAAGATCTTTCATATGTATTAGAAATTAATTTGTTTAAATACTGGTGGGAAAAAGCATTTTCACAGTTGGAATTATAGTGTGAAGTGTTAGGCAGTGTTTGGAACATTGAAAATACTACCAAAACCAAAAGTGATTTCTAGTAACATTAAATGCCTTTATAGTCTTTTAAATCTTCCTAGTAGCTTTTGAATATGCAAATAAAGCACATAAAAATATATTGGTCTTTCAGGATATTCCCATTATGTTTTAGATCTGTATGTCTTCATTTCTCATTTATGAAAATATGCTTTCAAAATTGTTTGGGGGTTTATATTCCAACTTCAACCTTTAATTCTGAAAATTCTTAGCGGTATGGCTTGAGAAAGTAGAATGAGGGAGGAAAGAGACCTAAATGCGGTGCTGTGCAAAACAGTTTGGTGGTTCCCGAGAAAGTTAAGTATAGAATTACCATATGATTTGGCAATCCTGCTTCTAGGTATATACCCAAAAGAATTGAAAGCAGCGACTCAAAAAGATAATTGCACACTGATATTCATAGCGGCATTATTCACAATTGCCAAAAGATGGAAGCAACCCATGTGTCCATTAACAGATGAATGGATAAACATGCTATGTAGATACGATGGAATATTATTTTGCTGTAAAAAGGAATGACATTTTGATACATATGACACGTGGATGAACCTTGAAGACATCATTTTGAGTGAAATAAGCCAGACATAAAAAGACAAATACTGTATGATCTCATGGATAGTAAATGATTAGAATAAGCAAATTTATAGAGTTAGAAACTAGAATACAGGTTGCCAGGGGCCAGTTGAGGTTAGGGAAAAGGGGGTTAATACTTAAATAGCACAGTTTTTGTGTGGGATGATAGAAAAGTTTTGGTAATGGATGGTGGTGATAGTAGCACAACATTGTTAATGTAATCAACACCACTGAATTATATATTTGAATGTGGTTGAAAGGAGAAATTTTCTGTTGTTCTAGAATAAAACTTTAAAAAAAGGACTGTATGGAACAGTGAACTCTAATATAAACTATGGGCTAGTTACTAGTATAATTATAATAGCATTGTTTCATCAGTTATAAGAAAGGTAGCACATTAATGCAAAGTATTAATAATAGAGAAAACTGCATGGGTGGTGTATGGAAACTGTATTTTCTGCATGATTTTTCTGTAAACCTACAACTTCTCTAGTATATATATATTTATATATATTTAAATTTTTTAAAAAAGCAATGCGAAAGATTCCTGTAGGATGGAATTAAAATCCCTTCTATTATAAAGAATCTGTAGTATATTTTCTAATTCAGACTTTTTTCTCTGGTGAATTTGTTTTAATTTCTGCCTGTTTTTTGGCCCCTGTGTCTAATTCTAACATAACAGAAGGCTGGTGTTGATTGAAAAACTGGCATTGTATTAAGAAGCTTTTTGTTCTAAATTCTGTCAGTGGATCAAAATAATTAGCTTTTCTTTACTGTCTCTTTTGTCTTTGCATTCTTTCTCTGTATTTTTATTGATGGGGGGAGCAGGTGGGCAAAAAGTATAGGAGTGGGGCGTGTGAGCAAAAGGTGATAGAGGATGTTAACCCAGACAGTTCCTTGCCCCACATTGTGCTGCTGAATGTTACTTTCTGGAGCGGCAGTGAAGAAGCACTAGAAGAAAATTTGAAATTTGGTTATTTGCCTATGTAGTTTGATACTTTATGGACTTGGTCATTCAAAGCACTGGGTTTTTTTGTTTCATTTTGTTTCCATTTTTCTATAGTACAGTAAGGGAAATTAAGCAGTCATAAACAATTAACAAGTTTGTGATAAAGGCACATTTTTAAAAAGAAAACTGTTATTAAACTTGACTAAATAGAAGGAAATATCTCATTGAGAGATTCCGTTGGTTGGTTTTAGGGTGATTTAGGCTTTACGGATTACAGATAGAGAGTATCCTTCCTTCGAAGGAGAGGAAGCCTTTTGTACCTCTCTCTCCAGATTCCTCTCTATTAACTTGTCAGACCAAGATATGACTGCCTCTCCTATTCTGTGTGATATCATTTAGGCTTAGACTTCTCAGGCAGGAAGGAGTTCATTGCCTGTTTGTACTAATGAAACGAGGTTATTTATTCTGCCAAGAGAACATCCTTTTTGTTTAATCTGAAAATCTTTAATAAAAATACGGAATAATTCTACAGTATGTTTGGAGTCAAACATACTTCTCACATGCATTTAACATGCCACATGCTACATATCTACATAAAGAAGACAGTCCCTAGTGTTTCAGCATATTCTCAATGACATAGAAACATTGTAAATTTATTGCAAGAAATAGAAATATTTTCCTTTTTTAAAATTTAATGTCAGAAATAATTTAGTTTCTTTATTTCAAAGTTTTATTAGACCCAAAGATTTGTGATTATTATGTCTTATTGGCAGATTGTATCTTTTATCAATATAAGCTATCCTTTGTTCCATTGGATGCTTTTAATTGATATTTTTTAGCATCCTTTTATTTTCAACCTTTCTATATCATTTTGTTTTGGGCCATATACCTTACAGGGACCATGTAGTTATTTTTTGTTTTAAACAATTTGAGAGCTTGTCTTTTAATATAGGCATTTAACTTATTCACATTATTGTTATTATTGGCATGTTTAGTGATTCTTGCTGTATTTACCTGATTTTTTATTCTTCCTTTACTCCCCTTACTACTCTTTCTTGTATTGGTCATCCCACTCCCTTGCTTATTTTTAATGGTTAGGAAGTTGTACTTTTTTATTTCTGTTCTTGTGTTCAACCTGAAATGCTAGTTTGACTAGGTATAATATTTTAAGTTCAAGATGATCTTCAGAATTTTGAAGTTGTTACTCCACTGTCTTTTAGTACATAGTGTGACAGTCTGATCCAGTTTGGGTCTTTTTCTTTTGTAGGTAGTCTGTTTTTTCTACCTAAAAGCTTTCAGGATTTTTGTTGTGACAGTTACCGTGCCATGTCTTAAAGATGTGTCACTTTTCAACTCCAGGAATTTTTCTAATATTACCTTAGGTCCTCCTTTCTATGCTTTTCCTTCTAGAACTTCTGGGTTTATACTCTGTCACTTAACATTTTCTCCAAACTTCCCACCTCCCTATCCTTCATTTTCATTTCATTATGGGAGATTTCCTTGCCTCCACCTTCTACTTGTTAATTTGCTCATCAACTATGTCCAGTATAACATGAAGCCTATCTATTGAGCTAATTTTAATAATCCTTTTTTCGTTTTCAAGAACCCTGGTGCTTTTTTAAAGCAGCTTGTTCTTTTCTCTTGACTGTGATAGCCTTCATTCCTCTGCTATTAAATTTTCTGTTTGCTTGGTTTATCTTGCTTTCTCTTTGAGAAGATTGATACTAGTTTTTTTCTTTGAGTTGGCAGCTTCTCTTCTGTGGTATTGATTTTCCTTTAGTGTTAGCAATTCTTGATTGTGTGGTCTTGTGTAGTAACGAATTTGACCTTGCCCAAAGAGAGGTCTGGCCTTTGCCTTTGGCTTCTGGGAGGTAATCTCTGTCATACCTCTTAGGAATTTTTTTTTTTTTTTTTTTTTTTTTTTTTGGAGGTACGGAGGATTGAACCCAGGACCTCATACATGCAAAGCACATGGTCAACCACTGAGCTCCACCTACTCCATCCTGATAGGAACTTGTTTAGGGTAGGGGCTGGTCATGTCAGAAAAATTAGCCTTGTTATTTAGGTTGGCAGCTATATTTCACATGGTATCAATCAGCCGGGAGACTGAATTCAACCATATGGGCTATCAGTCAATCATGCCTACATAATAAAGTCCCAATAAGAGTTCTGAAAACTGAGACTAGGCGTGCTTCCTGGTTGGCAGTACTCCATGTGTATTGTCATATATCAATACTGGGAGAATAATGTGTCCTGAGGATGGTGGAAGCTTTGTGGTTGGAACCCTCCCAGACTCTGTCCCATGTGTCGCTTCCTTTGGCTCAGCATCCTTTCCCTGTAATAAACTAACCATGATATTCTAGCTTTCAGTGTGTTCTGTGAGTTTTTCTAGTGAATTATCAAACCTGACAGTGGTTTTAGGAACCCCCTGAACTTGGAGTTGGTGTCAGAGCAATCTTGGAGACTGCTCCCTCTAACTTTGTAGTTGTTCAAAACTCATTGTTGGTGTCAGAAGTAAGGGCAGTCTTGTGTGCTCTAAAATTTTGCAGTTTGGCTAGCTCAGGGCACATTTTTGGAAACAGAGGTAAGGGATACCTGTCACCTCTTGAGTATAAGGGATCTTCACTGCTTCTGGATGATGCAGCCTATTTAGAATTACTCTAGTCTGAGAGCAGACATGTCTGCTGACTTCTGCTTCTCTGGAGTGGAGTGGGAGGTTTTTTTCTAATGCAATTTTCCGGCAGTCTCCCTGAGAGTTGTCCCCCGAAGCCCACAAACTGCATAAGGGATTCTTAGTATACTGTTTTCTGGGGGCATTTTGTGCCAAGATTTTTCTTTGTCAGTTTAGTATATTTATATTTAGTAAAATATTCCAGGTTGTTCCTTATATTTCAGAGTTTTGAGAAGAATATTATGGCTATTGACTTGAAAGTTTTTTTGTTTATTTAGGACTTAATTTGTTTGTGCTTTTCTTAGTCCCTTTGATCCTTCCACATCCCATATACATGTTCAATGTTGGCATTGGTTGTCTTATCAGACTAACTCTATAATATTCTGAAATTAAATATGTAGAGCGTTTCTTACAAAACCTTCTATGTACACTATATTCTTAAAAATGTAACTAGCTGTAATCAGATTAGAGGAGAAGGGAAGTAAAAAGCAAAAGAAGGAAAAAAAATCAGAAAGAAAGTGAAGCAAGAGTAGGTGCAAGAAAAGGTTACTATCTTACATTTTCTTTGTGACTGAGAGATACCCTGGGCCCTAAGTTACTTGGCTTTCCCAGCCCCTTTGAATTATTTGTAGTGCAGCTATTTCTGCTTTTGCTTTGTCAATCCTTACCTGCTGAAGATAAATTAATTCTTCCATAGTCACGTACTTTTTATTAAGTTGAATGGTTGCCAAACAGTTAAGTTTGGGTAAAGATGTGCCACAAAACTCTTGGATCTAGTGGCAGGAACCTGGATAGCTGAATTTTTCTACACAGATACTTTCCAAATCTTGGTTGACATATTCACAACTGTCCTAAGTGGTTATTAACTACCATCTCTCCTATATTGTACCCATACAGTTTGTTAATTGGGCCCCTCAGGAAACTAATACTGAGATGGAGGTTTATTGAGGAGTGGTGCCTATAAAACATACAGGGGTAGAAGCAAGATTGGGTAGCAAGAACCACCAACACGATGCACATCGGATAGGATCTCCCCAACAAGGAGAGCTCTGGAGCAAAGATTATCCATTAGAGGAGTCCAGAGCTCTGCCTGGAATGATTGTGAGCTCATCTAGGAAGCCGACGTGGAGCCTGAAGGTGCTAGACTTCAAAAATAATGGAAGATATTTCAGGCTAATTTCTTTTTCTCTTGCAATACTGATTAATGTTCAGGAAGCATATACATTTGTATTTCTCTCAAGTTTTTGTTAGTTTTGAGAGTTTAATTTTTGCACTGGCTTCTGTAACTGTAAAAAAAAACTGTGGTTAACCTTCTAGTTTCATGTCCTATGGAAATCCATATCCATTTTACAAAAGTACTTATCATTCAAAGTGTTATACTCATAAAGCAAGATAATCTAATAAAGAAACTGCTGGTGCAACTGGACTATTGGGGGTAAAGTGTACTTCCATCTTACACCATACACAGAATTAGTTCCAGATAAGTTAAAGATTTATGTTTAAAAAAAGAACAAATTTTCAGAAAATCTAGGAAATCACATGTATAATCTAGGGGCAAGGAAACTTTAAGACTGGAAATTTGTAAATGGCTTATAAAAAATTTAAAACTTGGGTGGCAAAAATACCATAAATGAAATTGATAGGCAAACGAGATTTGGGGTAAAAATTGTAATGAAGATGACAGAATATTTCTACTATCTATTCTATACCATTGACAAACATCCTAATTAATAGAAAAATAGGCAAAACATGAATAAGTGGTTTTTAGAATAAGAAAGTCAGATGGCCAATAAGCATGAAAAGATTTTCAAGTTCATTAGTAGTTAGGAAAATGCAAATTAAAATAATATTGGAATGTTAACTTTATACCAGGGTCTCTCAACTTTGGTCCTATTGACATTTCGGACTGATAATTGTTTGGGTTGTCCTGTGCATTGTAGAATGTTTGGCAGTATCCCTGGTCTCTACCTTCTGGATACCAGTAACACTTCCTCCTGAGTTATAGCAATGAAAATTGTCTCCAGACAGTGTCAAATATGCCCTACCTGGTTGAGAACCACTGTTTTATACCCATTAGACTGGCAAAAATAGGGGAAAAAATATATTTTAAGGTATTACAGCCTTTTTGGAAAACTGAGTGTTGAAATAAAAAATATATAAGCCTTTTGACTCAGCAATCCTATTACTGAGAATATATCCTGCAAAGATATTTATATGAAGCAGCTTGCACTTTAAGCAGCCATTCTGTCCTCCATTTTTCGTCTTATCACCTAATCACTGTAATATAAGTCTGTTCCTGAGTATTGATAAGCGTTTAATGATTGCCTCCTCTCATTTCAGAACTCTCTTGATAGAGCCCAAGCAGCCAAGAACAAAGGGAACAAATATTTTAAAGCAGGAAAATATGAACAAGCTATTCAGTGCTACACTGAGGCTATCAGTTTGTGCCCTTCAGAAAAGAATGCTGACCTTTCTACATTTTATCAGAACAGAGCAGCTGCCTTTGAACAGTTGGTATGTATCCTAGATTGTTTTTTTCTATACCTTTTGTTTCTGTTTATTTGCTTCAAATTCAGTTAATGCCACCCAAACAAATTTGGTAAATGACTGGGTGTTTTTAAGTTATTTTGAAATTTACAGGATTTTTATTATGTTTTTATTTCCTTTAATTACATAGCTTTTTTTTTTTTTAAACATAAAAATTTAGTTTTGTTCATTACAAATATAATCCAAAGTTGTATTTACTTCAGATTTTATAGAATTAGATAATATAGAAAATGAGTTTCTTGTGACCACCTTCTCCACAGTTCAAGGCTCTTTCTTCAACTTTTGTCTCCATATATGTGATAGTTGCATATGCAGGGGGAGAACGGCCAAAGATGAGCTCCTGCTATACATTTTGTTTCTGATGTATTTTTCCAGTTGCCAGTATATCTTGTGCAACTGCTTACATAAACACATGCAGATCTATCTCGTTCATTCTTATAAAGGCTGTAATATGTAATAGCCGTTTTATGGGTGGGTAGTGGAAAACACCTACTCTAATCAATAATCTAAAAACATGCCTGCTTTCCCATATTCTCATTGACTGTGAGTATTATTAATCTTAATTTTTGCCACTCTAGTAGAAGGAAAATACGGTCTTGTTTTAATTTGTACTTTTAAGATATTGTGGAATTTGAGCATGCTTTTCTGTGATTATTGGGCATTTGTATTCTCTACATTTATTTGTTCACCAAATTTTATTGACTGACTCATATATGGAAGGTTACTATGGTATGAACTGGGGCTGTAAAAGTGAGCAATATAAGCATACAACTCAAGGGTAGTTAAATAATGAACCATTAATGAGATTTTGATAAATGCCCAAGAAACATAAGGTTCCATAACAGAGGAATGACTGAGGGTGGGATTGGTGCACAAGAGAGAGCGAGGAGAAGAGAATTTTACAAATAGAGGGAACAGTATATGCAATTGCTCTGAGATAGGAGCAAGTTTGGGGTCTTTAAAGAAGTATAAAAGTTCCTGGAGCATAGAGAGATGAAATTGGAGAAGTAACAGGGGCCAGATGAGACACAGCTTTGTAGTTTTAGATTTGTAGTGTATTGGAAAATATTTAAGTTTTAAGCAGGGTATGAACATTATCTAAGATTGCTTTCACTTTTTTAGTTAAGCATATATTGGAGGGAAGCAAGAGTAGAATCAGGGACCAAGTAAGGATGTTGCAATAGCCTAGGTAGGACATGAAGGAAAGCTGAAGACCAACAGAACTTGCTATTGCATTGGATGTGAAGGAGGAATTTTAATAATGGTGAGGACCAGGGGGTGGGCAGGACAGGCAGTGAAGGAGTGAAACAGTTAAGTATAGCTGTCCAGTAGGCAGCTGAATTAATAAATGTCTCTATTTTAGGAGAGTGGTTTATGCTAAAAAAATAAATTTGGGAGTCATCTAATTTTAGATGTTGTATAAAGCTGAGGACAATAGATGGGATCACCCAAGAAAAGATGAGGTCTTGAAGTTTCTAGCAGGTAGAGGGGGAACATTCAGAAAAGGAAATTGAGAAGGAACAACCAGTGAGGTAGGTGGAAAACAAGTAGGATGGCAACTCTTTGGCAAAGTTTGGCAAAGAAGAGGAGCTGAGAAATGGAATCAAAGGAAGATTTTAATTTTTGTGAGTTTTTTGTTTTTATTTTTTTACTAGAGCACTTGTAGGTTTACAGAAAAATGCAGAAAAAAGTACGGAGCTCCCAAATACCCATCTGCAGCCTCCATTACTCCCTATAAACATTTTGCATTAGTGTGGTACGTTTTCTACAGTTGATGAGACATTATAATTATATTGTTAACTATAGTCCATTGTTTACATAGGATTCACTCTTTGTGTTGTACTGTTCTATTCTTGTAACATATATACAATCTAAAATTAATTATTTTAGCTGCGTGCAAGTATACAATTCAGTGGTGTTTAAATACATTCACAATGTCGTCCTACCTTCACCACCATCCATTACAAAACTTTTCCATCATCCCAAACAGAAACTGTACCAATTGAGCATTAACTCCTCATTGCCTACCTCCACCCCTGCCAGCCTGTATTCTAATTTCTGGCTCTATACATTTGTATATACTAAATGTTTCTTATAAATGAGATCATACAATATTATCCTTTTTTGACTGGCTTATTTCACCCAACATGATGTCTTCATGAGGGTTTTCAAAAGATGGAAAATACTAAAGCAAATGTTTTTATGATCATGGGAATGATTTGGTAGAGAAGCAGATTGAATGAGGAAGTCCTTGGAGTGGAGAGGGTGTGTATCCAGATCACAAATGAAGATTTGGACTTTAATGAAGAGGGGTGCTTCCTCACTTATTATAACAGGAGGGAAGAAAGCGATAGTGTGAGCACATAGATGCAGGTAGGTTTGTAGATTTGTTGGTAGAAAAATGGCCTGTGTATGTCCTTTGCCTGTTTTTAAAAATTAGGTGGTTTTTGTTTTTATTACGAATGTTTATATGAGCTTTTGTAAGTATTGTGGATGCTAACTCTTTGTATGTGTTGTGAATATTTTTTTCTACTGTGGGACTCTTTAATAATCAGCCTAAGTTTAGAAAACTGATTTCTGTTGAACAGTGCTTTTAGTGTGACTTTTTTTTTTAATACTTTCAATTACAGCAAAAATGGAAAGAGGTGGCCCAAGATTGTACAAAGGCTGTTGAACTTAATCCCAAATATGTGAAAGCTCTCTTTAGACGTGCAAAAGCCCACGAGAAGCTAGACAATAAGAAGGAATGTTTAGAAGGTGAGGGTAATTTTGTGTTTATATATGAAAATTACTAAGGACTTTGTAGTCATTGATAAATTTATATGAAACTCTGCCTTGTGAATAGAGAAATCAGTTAGTTGTATTTACAAGTTGGACCCTTCCTCAATTGAGACTTTGCAAGTTTAAATTGAGATTGCTAATATTTTAGTATCAGTATCCCAACTGTGGCATTAAATGAGTTATTAAGGTTTGGAGTTTATATACCACAAATTTTAAACCTGGCAATTAATAAGTATTAATGTAATTCCATGAATAACAAAATCAGTAAAGAGGTTTTAGCAAGTGTTAGTGTTTCTAAGATTCTCCATATTTTCAGTTAATATCCTGTATTAATAAATATGAAATAACTGAGATGAAGCCTTTTAAAAAATTGTGTTTTTTGCCCCTAGTATACTCAAACATTTTATACCCATTTGGAACGTATATAATTGGTACAAAGCATCAATATCAATTGTCGTTCTCAGTAAATGCTATAAATATTGTGCAACCTTTCATTGGGCTTGTCCACTGCCAAAAGTACAACTAGAGTATGGGCCACTGGCTTTAAAAGTACATTCTTTTTGGTAACATGGGGCTAAACCAAAACATAATTTCTAGAAATTAAAAGTCATTTCCGCTATATATTTAAATCTGCTCTAAAAGCATCAGTAATAATAGTATGTAGCTATAATTGTTGCTTTTTAAAATAACATTATTTTTTAGAGGAAAAAGTGCTTTTTTAAAAATCTGGATTACCAAACAAGGGTGGTTTGAAGAACATTTTAGAAAAATTTGAGGTTTTGTGGTGTCATCTACTTTGGTAGTAGGCTCGGAAGTAGTGTTGCTTTGGGAAAGGGAATCCTGAATTTTGGCCCAGCTCTTAAAGTTACTAATAGATAATAATTGGTAGAGAAGAGGTTGAATGGAATTTTTGATAAGAAAAAAATTGACATTGATGAAAAGACATTGACATTGGCACCAGCCAACCTATCGGGGAAAATTAACAGCACATTGGCTTGTTTGGAGAAAAAAGTATGTGGAAATGTGAGAAACTGAGTTAAAAAAGAGAGAGCACAGCACTTGTCTGAGAACTTTGAATGAAAGATTGAGAGGTTTAAGGAACCACTAATCTAAATCTTTTAAATTTCAAACCACTATGTCATGAGCTGTGGCATAACCAGATGAAAATGGGATTTTTGAGGCAGATTTATTTGAGTGCTCCGGCAAAATGGCTTTGGAAGCAAGGGATAGTTTTGAGGCCTGTAGAAAAGACCAGACGAGAGAGCCACACTATGATGATTTGGCCTATAGTTACTGCCCAGAAGAAAATATTCCTGGATTCCTTACTTTATTTGGTATATATAGAATGTTAGAGCAGTGAGGAATATCGGAAATCATGCACTATACCCCTTTATTCCACAGCTGAGGAAAGTGATCCCCAGAGAAGTAGAGTGACTTTCTGAGCTTTGAGCTTGGTCATAGGATATATAAAATTAAAGCACTAAGACTCAATTTATTGAAAATGAAACTGATAGCCACAGACGGCCATGAATTTTTAAATTTGACTTTCTGTGGGCACATTGTACCTGTTTGCTGCTAATCATCTTTGCAATAATTTCATATTTATTCTTCTTTTTCCATTGTTTCTAGATGTCACTGCTGTCTGTATATTAGAAGGGTTCCAAAATCAACAAAGCATGCTGTTAGCTGATAAAGTTCTTAAACTTCTCGGGAAAGAGAAAGCCAAAGAGAAATACAAGGTAAATTAATCTGAGTTGGATAATAGAGGGAATATACATTTTGAAGAGACATTTCTAATTTGTGGTCATTTTTTTTTTTAAACAATTGAAGTATATCATTCATACATGAACATACATAAACTATAAGTGTTCAGTGAACATCGTGATCTTCCAAAACAAACATGTATAACATCATACAGGGCGCCCACACATCACCCCCACGCAAACATCCTGCATTGTTGTGAAACATTTATTAACAAATCATGAAAGAGCATCATCAAAGTATTATTACTAACTATAGTCCCAATCTTCCTTCCCTGTACTTTTTTTTAAGGTTTTATTTATTTACTTTTATCCATGTTTACCCCCCCCACCCAGTTTTTGCTGTTTCTGTGTCCATTCGCTGGGCAACTCTCTCTGTCCATTTCCTGCCCTCTCTTTTCATCCTTCTCCTCCTGTCTTCACTGGGATTCGATCCTCGGAACCTCTGATGTGGGAGAGAGGCAGTCTACTACTGCCTGTGCCACCTTAGTTCCTGGTTTTTAAGTGCATCTCGTCCTGGCTCTCCCTTGTGTCACTCTCCTGTTATGTCATCATCTTGCTGCGTGGCTTGCGGGCCTGGTGGCGCATCCGCACACAGGGCTTAGGGCCCACGTGCCTTCTATATTTTTTTTTTTTAATTTTTACCAGGAGGTCCTGGGGGTCGAACCCAGGTCCCTCCATATGGAGATGGACGCCCAACCACCTGAGCCACATCCATCCCCCTGCTATATCTCTTAAGGTTGACCAAAGATACCCAAAGGTACAGTCTTTTCCCATACAGGATGGTCATATAATAAATCAGGCTTAGTTTATCACCAGCATTCTAAATACCAGACCTAGGGAGAAAAACTAGGTCTGGGGACACATGCATGGTTTGTAATACAGCGAATATTTAGCCTACCCTGATTATCACAAAATCAGGACGGCAAGAATATTCGCATTAATTCAACATTAATTGAACAAAGCTCCATGGTAGGCATTTTGGGGGTGTGAGCATAAAGATATGGCCCTTGCTCTTATAGAATTATAATTTAGTGAGACAGACAGTTAATTACCATAAAGGCATCATATGTTTAAGTGTCCAAAGGAATGTAAGTAGAGTGTCATGGAAGTACCACAGGAACCACTAAATATCAGTGGAGATTTGTATGCTAAATTTTAGTAATATTGAGGCAATTGTTTTTTTTCCTGCAATAATTTGCTTTTCTCTTGATGAATTGATTTTAATGAGCCTTGTGTGTATTTTTAATTTTACATTTGTGAATGTTAGCTGAGTTCAGAGTTAAACAGTTTTCTTTACTGTAGGACTTCATTGTACTAAGATGTGTTGTGAATGTCAAGGGGAATATAGCTATTGTGGTTAGTCTCTAAACTATAGAACTTTTTTTTTCTCATGAGCATCTCATAGGACTGATACTCCTCAGAACTGTAGTATTAAAGTTTCATAAATTGAACGTCAAAGGAACCTGGTTTCCTTTTATACTGTTATTGTTGAGTCATTAGACTGGTTGGACTGCAAGGTGTTAAAATATAAGATAACCTGTATTAAATAATTTTCCAGATATGTTTTTTAATGTATGTCACTTTTTAAATCACAAAATACTTTTCATATTATCGTTTTGATTTTTGCAACAACCTTGTAAGGTAAATAAAGTATTCTTATCATTTTAGAGATGAGGAAACTGAGTGTACAGGTTTAATGATATGCACAAGGTCACATAGCTAGTAAGTGGCAGTTAGAATTTGTACCCTGTTACTCTGATACTTCATTCCATTGCTTGTAATATATTGGTTTCATTTTAAATTTGCAATCCTGTGTGGAAGGCAGGGAGGTGATAGCTTCACTTCTATTTTATTTTATTTTTTTTTAAACTGGGAGGTCCCAGGGATCGAACCCAGGTCCCTCCATATGGGAGACAGACGCCCAACCATTTGAGCCACATCCATCCCCCAAGATAGCTTCACTTCTAAACAGAAATTATATTCCTACTCAGAATATCTTTAGTGAAAACTAAAGTTAAGCATATTTGTCAGTTGATTGGTTACTATTTGACTTAAAATATTTATTTACATAGTCCTAAATTTGTCCCAAATTAAGACAAATTGAATCCCCAGAGAGAGCCCAAATATAAATATGGATTTTCCCTTTGATTTTTTGTTTTCTTCCATCCTACTCTTATCTATTTTAGATTTACTTACAAATTTACTTAGTTACTTACAAAGCCAGATTTCCTTTTTTCCTCCTTCAAATACAAAGACATTAAATCTACCAAAATTGACAGTAACAATATTTATTTTATATACAATTTAAAACACCGTATTTTCGTTTTAAACTTTTTGGGTTGATTTTTGTAGATAAAGGATCTAACATGTATTATGGCTGTTAGTCCCTCTTCTTTTAAAATTCTGTAATCCTAATTGTACTTCTGAAGGAGAAACAAGATACTCTTATAATTATGAATCAGATTGCCATGCCAAAAAGAAATAATTAAAACAGGAAGTGTGATTTCAGTCTGAAATTCAATGACACTTACCTGCAGTGGAGATCTTCAGGTGCAGTATTCTCAATAGGACTAGACTTAACATTTTCAGCACCTGTTAAGAAGTGGTCTTGAATGGTAAATTGAGATGCTAGTCCTCTAGGAGAGACTAGGAGAAATAGATAGTTTTAACTCAGCAATAATTTGCCCCAGTGTTTGAGATTTTGCCTTTTTTACTTTTGGTGAGAGGTTCTAAGAGTTCTTGATACATTGCATCTTTGGAGGGGAAAGACTATTTAAAAACCTGCTTTGAACAGCTGGGACTGGCAGCTTCACCATTTTCATTGTCTTTTGTCCTGTGGTTGAGCTTACTATTCTCTAGTTACTTGAAAATGAGATTCTAATATAAACAGTTATTATCATTGTTCTAAAATGTACCTGTTTTTTTGTTAAGTGTTTTCTCATTCTGATATACTTAAACATGATTAAATTTCAGAATCGTGAACCTCTGATGCCATCACCCCAGTTTATCAAATCTTACTTCAGTTCTTTCACGGATGATATAATTTCTCAGCCTATGCTTAAAGGAGAGAAGTCTGATGAAGATAAAGACAAGGAAGGAGAGGCTTTAGAAGTGAAAGAAAAGTAAGTATGTTAAGCATGGTGTCTGCTTAATGTTTTGGTTTTTGCTGCCATGCACTTGCCCTAGAGTCCATGTAAGCTCCAGATCATTAAACACACACACACACGTATCAAGGATATAATAAAAGATAATATATATAATAATGATAATATAATTTTTAAAACTTCTCTTCTAGCATGTATCTGTTACACCCTTAGTATTACTTCTCTGCTGACTCAAGGTTTTGCTACTAGGAGTCCACTCTGTTTTTATGGTCTTCTATGATATTTTCAAGAGGACTCCCAGTGAGTCAAGTTGTTGACTGCATTTGAATAAGTAACATTAACTTAAAATTAATTGTGTAACTCAGTATCCAAATGTTTTAATGCATGGAACTTTTTAATACATAAATTGACAGGTGCTTAGGAATGCGGAAAATAGTGAATTTCTTGAGGGTTTTATTCTGCTTGTCTAGGAAAATGCCATTCTTGAGACATCTTGTGTTTGGTCCTATAGAGAGCTGAAACCAATGTACAGGATGCTAAATTTGTAGGTGGAGATCAAGTGATATAAATTTAAATTGTTACCAATACGTTTATAATGAGTTTGGAAGAAGGGGGAATATTATTCCTGTAGCAAAGCATAGCTGGATTTTGCATCTATAGCATATTGGAGCATTTGGGGGAACAGATTGTTGGCCACCTGTTAGAGGAGAGTTCTGTGCATAGTGGTATTGAGACATTAAAAATTTAGTCAGTTGATACATAGTCTTTCAGAAAATTGTAGTTGGGAAGTAAGTGTTTAAAATGTCATACAGATAGATAGATGGATAGATAGAATGATATAGCAAATGTAGCAAAGCATTAAAAGTTGGTGGATCTGGATACCTGGGTGGGGGAGCATGTTGGAATTCTCTGTATGGAGTTTGCATGAGTTTTGCAACTTTCTTGTATGTTTGAGGTTATTTCCAAATAAAAAGATTTTTTAAAAAGATGTCATATAGCCTTGTCTCAGTGATGTCAATAATTTTCTCTTCCAGTTAGGAAATAGTCCTTGTCTCAGAAAAGCTACAGTATATTTAATACCATTAATCTGAAAACTATACTGAGAGGTGGCAAGATAATAGCTCTCTCTCACCAGAACATTAACTGGAATTGGATCTAAGTTTTTAAATTCTGTTTTACTCTCAGTCTTAGCATCATCATCTTTAAAATGGGGCTAATAATGGTGGTAATAGTATGATATTATCTCATAATCTGTAACACATGTTCCACCATGGTATGGTGTGTTGGTGAAGGGCTATTGCATGGGAATTCTACACATGTGCATGATTGTTTTGTAAGATCACAACTTCTGTAATAAAAAATATATTTAAAAAATAATAATAATAGGGTGGGTTGGGGGGAAAATACACCAAATGTAAGATATGGACTATAGTTAGTAGTTATGGTTTGACAATATTCTTTGAGTAATTTGTAACAAATGTTTCACAACATTGCAAGGTGTTTGTGGTCGGGTTACGTATGGGACCCCTGTATGATGTTATGCATGTTTGCTTTGTAAGTTCACAACTTTTACTATACACTTATTGTTTATATATATTCATGTATGAATGATAAAGTTCAATAAAATTTTAAAAACTTTTAAAAATGGGGCTAACAAGACTTACCTTACAGGGTTATTTTTGAAGTTTAGAGATCATATATAAGCACCTAGCACTTATCTAAGGAACAAAACTAGAGTGCAGAGACCTTAGAATGTACTTATATGAAAAGCTGCTGCCGAGTTTATAAGATTTTGACCAACATAATTTTTATATCACAGGCAATTTTCTTTATTCAGAATATAACAACTGAAGTGAGAAAATGTACTTTAAATTGCAATGACTTCTATTTGGATGGCCACTTATAGGTTGTATTGGTCACACAAAGGGATGCTGATGCAAAGTACCAGAAATCTGTTGGGTTTTATAAAGGGTATTTATTTGGGGTAGAAGCTTACAGTTACAAGGCCCTAAAGAGTCCAACTGAAGGTACCATAAAAGGCACTTTCTCACCCAAAGTCTTTGGTCACATGTTGGAGCAAGATGGCTGCTGAAGTCTGCAAGGGTTCAGGCTTCCTCTTCCTCTTAAGGCTCCATGGTCCCAGCTTCTTCTTATATCATCTGTAGGCTAGGATAAGTCTCCTCTCACTCAGCTCATTTCTCTCCGGGCTCAGCTGCTCTGTTCTCTCCACAAGATCAGCTGTAGACTCTCAGGCTCCCTCTCTTTCCGGGGCCGTGCCTGTGGAGCCCCCTCTCTTCCTGTGTATCTACTTCTATGTTCTCCTTCTCTGTGCTTTTACCTCCTGGGACCCCAGCATCAAAATTCCAACTAACTCCTCTGCCGCGTTATTTTCTCTCTGAGTCCCCACCCACCAAGGGGGGGAGGGGACTCAATGGCCTACTGATGTGGCCCAATCAGAGCCTTAATCGTTATTTAATCAAGTAAAAGTAAAACTTCTAAATCCAATACAATGTAGTATGCCCAGAAAGAAATGAGCCCCGGGAGAGACAAGACTTATCCCAGCCTACAGCTAATATTGGAAGAGGCTGGGACCACGGAGCCTTAAGAGGAAGAGGAAGCCTGAACCCTTGCAGACGCCAGCAGCCATCTTGCTCCAATACGTGGAAACAGACTTTGGTGAGGGAAGTAACTTACACTTTATGGCCTGGTAACTTAAGCTTCTACCCCAAATAAATACCCTTTATAAAAGCTAACAGATTTCTGGTATTTTGCATCAGTTAAAATACCTTTGGCTGACTAATACATAGGTCATCTAGACTAAAATTCCCATCCAGTACAAAAAATCCCTTCAGTAAGAATCCCCATCAAGTGAGCACATTGATAATATGCTCACTGCTTTTTGTGAAATAGAGAAGGGTGTTTTTTAAAGTCCTGTGTGACGTAAGAATCTACCTTTAAATTTGTTTCTTAGATATGTCCATCTATTACTCTCTAGATCTGTTCTTTTAGGTGAAACGATGACTAATCTTTCATATGAGAGCCCTTCAGATATTTCCCTTCAGTCTTGCTCCCTTGCAGTGTATTTTCCACAACACAGCCAGAGTGATCTTTACAAAGTATGGCTCTCATCACGCTTCTTCCCTTGACTTGTGTGACCCTACTCTCACATGTTGATTTCCTATTTCTCTGTTGCTTCTGTTGTCATTAAACAACTGTTGTGTGCCATTGATGGTACTATAGACCCTCACATGGTAAGAATCATGTGAAGGATCCTTAGCCGTAAAGCAGTGCAGTCTGCCTCATCTTTTTACATATCAAAATATCTAAGCCTGGGCATTTACCCAGGTTTCTGTCATTGATTCTCCTGTTGCCTTTTTAAAACCCATTCCCAAGCCATCAAGAAAATCCTAACTTGCATCAAAAATCTTAAATCTTCCCCCTGAACTCCAGGCCCTTGTTAAAGGGAAGTGGACAGTTGCTTAACTCAATTGGTGTACTAATTTCCTGTTATTTTTCAGTTCTGGGTATCTAAAGGCCAAACAGTATATGGAAGAAGAAAACTACGATAAAATCATAAGTGAATGCTCAAAGGAAATAGATGCTCAAGGCAAATACATGGCAGAAGCATTATTACTGCGAGCCACCTTCTACCTGCTTATTGGCAATGCCAATGCAGCCAAACCAGACTTAGATAAGGTCATCAGTTTGAAAGAAGCTAATGTAAAGGTACATTTAAAAATGTGTGTGTGTGTGAATATTAATAGAAATAATACTTTTACATATGTTTTGCCATATTTTTTAGCAATTCAATTGTTGGTCTCCAAAAGACTGTTTTTGTATTGGAAAGAACTATACTTAATGATGATTGAGCAGATGCAGTGAAACCGAAACATAAATATCAATGATATTTATCATTAGCTAGGAAAGGAAAAGTTTTTTTTCCTATGGCATCTGGTAGCTTCAGCTTCCCCTCTTAGCTATTATGTGCTGTATTAAGTATTGGATTATATTTGGGTAGTGGTAAAGGTGATATAGCAATGCTATAGGTAATACTGTTAGTAGCATGTAATATGTAGTACCAGTTTATAAAATACACTTATTAAAGATAGAAACATTTAATAATGTATTCTGAAAGATTTTTTGTTACATGAAAAACCCAGCTTCTAAAAGTATGATATTGAAATATAATATACTAAAAGTCTTTGCAGTTGTAGTGGTTAGAAGTGCTTTTCATTTTCCAAGTGTTCTTAATATGTATGTAATTATTTTTATAGGGAAGAGCTAAGAGATCTATTTCTTACTTGTTTGTAAAATCTCTGTAGCCTCTTTTCATCTCCAAATGAATAATTCATATATTTGGGAGGGTGTAAAAGCTATCTTCAAGGCATATTTGTTAACAAATTATCCTAACATCTTGTAGACAAAAGTAATTACAGTTAAATATTTGTTAAAAATTCCTTTCAAAATGGGATTTTTCAAATTGAGGACACCTTAGTAATACTGCCTTTAATTTTATCTCCTGATTTTCCTGATGATTACAAATATTATATTGTTATGTGTTTTTGTTACATTTGTAGAGGGCATTCTTGTTTGTTTCACTAAGGAAGACATTTAGTATTGCTTTGAACAAAACTTTGGAAAAGAAGCATATTTCTTATATTATGATTATGAGTTTTCTTTTTAATTGCAAGTAGTAATAATGCCTACCTTATGTCGTGTACAAAAATTAACTCACAATGAGACCTAAATGTAAGAACTAAAACTATAAAACTCATGTAAGAAGAAAACATGAGAAAATCTTCATGACTTTGTATTAAGCAGTGTTTCCTTAGATATGATACTAAAAGCATAAGTGACTAAATATAAATTGAACTTCATCAGAATTAAAAATTTTTTGTGCTTCAAAGGACACCATCAAGAAAGTATTAACAACTCCACGGAATGGGAGAAAATATTTGCAAATTATATATCTGATAAGGGACTTGTATCCAGAATATAGAAAGCACCCTTATATCTCAATTTAAAAATGGGAAAGGGATCTGAATAGATTTCTCACAAGAAGATATATATCAAAGGCCAAAAAGGAACAATAAAAGATGTTCAATGTCATTAGCCATTGGAGAAAGACAAATCAAAAACCACAAAGAGATACCCACTTCACACTCACTAGGTTGGATTTATTAAAAGGACAAACAGAAAAAAGTATTGGTGAGGATGTAGAAACACTGGAAACCTCATACATTATTGGTGGGAATGTAAAATGGTGCAGCCCCTATGGAAATCAGTTTGACAGTTCCTTAAAACGAACATGGAGTTACCATATGATCCAGCAATTACACTTAGGTGGTATATATCCAAAAAAATTGAATGCATATGTCATCACAAAAACCTGTACATAAATGTTCATAACAGCATTATTCATAATAACCCAAAAGTGGAAACAACCCAAATGTTTACTAACTGATGAATGGTTAAATAAAATGTGGCATATCTATACAATGGAATATTATTTGACAATAAAAAGAAATGTGGTACTGATATGTGCTACAAAAGGCTGAACTAGAAAATGTTATGTTAAGCCAAAGAAAACAGACATAAAAGGCCACATAATGTATGATTCCATTTATATGATATATCCAGAATAGGCAAATCCATAGAAACAGAAAGTAGATTAGTGGTTTCCAGCAGCTGAAGGAAAACAGAGAAATAGGTAGTGACTGCTACAGTGTATGGGGTTTCTTTTTGAACAAGGAGAATATTCTGGAATTAGTGCCAATGGTTGTACAATGCTGTGAGTAACTAAAAAACCACTGAATTGTACACTTTAGATGGGTGAGCTTTATGAGTATGTGAATTATATCTCAATGAAGCTGTTATTTTTTAAAGCGTAAATTGAAAATAATGAGCCTTTTCTCATTTTGGGAATGTAGCTTCAAGCAAATGCTCTCATTAAAAGAGGCAGCATGTATATGCAACAGCAGCAGCCTTTGCTGTCTACTCAAGATTTTAACATGGCTGCTGACATCGATCCTCAGAACGCAGATGTTTATCACCACCGAGGACAGGTAAATCTGTTTTGTAACTTAGAGTTCTGACCTTTGGATGGAGGAATTTGATAACTGTTTTTGAGAATTTCTTAACATTTTCATATATCATTTCTGATAGCTGTCAACAAAATTTCTTAGGGGTTTACACTTTGGGTTGGCCTTTATTTAGTCCCATCTTGCACATTTGTCCTTGTAATTTTGGTATTAGGAAAAATGAGAAAAGGAAGACTTAAAAATGTTCAATAGAATGATTTTTGTGGATTTCTTATTATAAGAAAATATTAGCTAGTTTCTCCAAACAGTATGAAAAATCCTCTAAATTAGAAATGGAGTTTTATAACAAGCATATTTGCTTTTTAGTGAAAATATATTGGGAAGAAAACATTTCTCAATTACAACTTTAATCTGAGAAAAACTTGACTGTATAATCTGTTTGATTAACATGCTTCTTGGAATGAATTATAGTGGAATGTATAGGCTATCTGTATAAAAATAGAAAAGCTGAAGTTCTTTCTAACGGAGAATTTTACCTAATACATTCGTCTCAAAGTAGTTCGTGTTTATATTAAATTCTAGATGTAGTAAATTACTACCTTGAATTACTTAAGGTCTTTGAACTTGTTTCCTCATCTGAAATAATACCACAGTTATAAGATAGTCATGAGTATTAAATGAAGATACATTTCATTGAATGTATTAGGCATTTGTTAGCTCATTCTCCTTTTATTGGTCATTGGGCATTTTGCCCATTACTGGCAGTGTCGTAAGATTAAATTAAAAGGTAATTATCTAATGTCTAATCTGCCTTGAAACTGGAACGCACAGAAATGTTTAGTTTTCTAGAAAAAGGGGTTTCTTGCTTAATAAGGATGTAAAATGCTGTGCAAAAATGATGGCCTTAATGCAGATGGAGCTTTAGGATTTCTTCCAAAACTAATTTAAGGAGTATTAAATTTTATGTAGAAAGGAAAGAATCAGAATATTATCTTTCCATAAGAAATAATAGTGACTTTCAAGGACCAAAGCAGTAGGCAAGTCAGTATCCTAGTGTTGGTGAAATAAAACGTGGACTTTGAATCCAATAAAAAATATATATCACAATGGTAGGTTTATAGTGTGTCTTAATTTAAGTAATTTTACAATTGTTCCTTTAAAGTAACTGGATATTCTAGTTCCCTGTTTCTAGAAAGTAATTCTTTATCAAATAATATATTTTATGCTGAGCTTGTGATAATAGAAGAGAGATAGTGAGTATTTAACTGGCACACCTATTATTTTGAATTGTATTTATTTATTTTTATTTATTTAATTTCCTTAGCTGAAAATACTGCTTGATCAAGTTGAAGAAGCAGTGGCAGATTTTGATGAATGTATTAGATTAAGACCCGAGTCTGCTCTGGCACAAGCTCAGAAATGTTTTGCTTTGGTAGGTACTATCTTCTTTTGTATTTTCGTAAATACTATTTTTAGTTCCCAGTGTTAACAAAAATGATTATCTCACTATCTACAAAATATTTTTTTTTTCCCCCCAAAGGATGACTAAAGAGGAAAAAGTACATTAGTGTAGGAAAGTAGTAAGTGTATATGTTGTTTGAAATACTATTACTCCTACTGTATTTCTTTGGATGTTTTATTGAGTTCATCTTTATCCTTGGTTTTATGCTCCCCTAGAAAGCCCTGTTCCCCAAACTGGTACAAATAACAAAATCTTTCTGAGGAAATCTGCAGTCATGATACTACATAACTGCTCTCCTGTCTCTCCTTTATAGTGCTACTTCTCGAACAATACTCAGAAACACCAAGCTAAAAAACTAAAATAAGTCCATTTCTAGTGAAATGAGGTACTTCAAGTTAGCTTCATAGTCTGGAGTCCAAAAAGGATTTTCTTTTTAAAGAAAGACATTGGGTCACAAACAGTCAAGAACTGTATTATAAATGAAAAATGTTGTTAATGAAGGAGTTCTATATTACTTTTAGTAAAATGATAATAACCTACATTAGATTTTAAATTCCTCCATTTATCTGCAAAGTTAACTTCTTACAAGTTAGTATGCCCTCCTCTAGAGTATTGAACATCATGAAATTGTAGAGTAAAAGTTGTCATACTTGTATATAGCCTTTGAGCCTCTGTTGCTGAGATATATCCTTGGAGCTCTTTGGGAATCAACAAATTATGTTAGCAGATCACCTGCTTTTCTGGAAATATTTTTTAAATTTTGTTTTATTTTTTGTAAAATTTAACATTCCATGAGTGAGTTCTTGATTTGACAGGCTTGTTTTGATTTTGTAAACAGTATCGCCAGGCATATACAGGAAACAATTCTTCACAAATCCAAGCAGCTATGAAAGGTTTTGAAGAGGTCATAAAGAAATTTCCGAGGTGTGCTGAAGGTTATGCACTATATGCCCAGGTAAATGTTATTTTAAATGTTTTTTCTGTTACATGTCCTTTTTTAAAGAAATACATAGATACATTCATATTCTGAGTCTGGTATGGAAATCAGAAAACAGTGTGACCCTAATTGCAGCTCCAGTGAAAGCAAATGGCTTTGTTTCTGCTTTGACTCTCCTGGTCCCCAAGATGATCCTGAATCACCTCAGAATGTGTTCTACTGTGTTACACAATTTGTAAACCTCAGCTCTAAACTCATAATGTGAAGAAGCTTAAACAGAACATAATCCCTAATGTTTGCATTTGGATTGGATTTTCAAAAACTTATTGCCTTAGGAACTGTATGCAATTGGTGAGAAAAATGTCCATAGAAAAAGTTTTCTTTTACTTGGTCAGGGTCCAATTAGATAGACTATAACAAACTCATAGTAATTTCTCTTTGGTCTGTCTTGTAAAGGAAAATAATTAAAATTATTCTGGAAACATTCCTTGGTTTAGGGTCAAAACTGTGGAAAATAGGGTTTAAATTACAATTATTTTAACTTTTTCATTGTAGCCTGAAGTCCTTGAAAACTTATTTATTCATTTTAAACATCCATTTACATGAAAATAGCTTCTTACAGTCATAGTTATACTTTTTCCCT